>JXSR01S012656.1:33427-53545 GCA_000969725.1 Ophiothrix spiculata
GAACTTACACTCTCAACTTTCCTGGTTTCATTTAGTAATTTTCAAAATGTTCATGTTTCATTATTGACATCGCTCGTGTCTGTTTGCTCAACCTGAGCTGAAGACCTTATTTAAAAGTTCCTTGAATATCGTGTTATTTGATGATAGACCTGTTAACTTCTGCAAATTCTGATAGACAGACAGAGTAAATGCTCACGATCGAGTCGTAATATTTTTGTTTTAATTTCGTATTTCGTAATATTTACTCCTAAATTGCATATTTCAGCTTTGATTGGCTATTAGGCCTACATGAAGTTTATTTTTTTAAATTTCATTTCATCCTCTTATGTTTTACGGTATTTTTGTGGGCTATAGCCGGGGCCTATAGGCCAATGTTTTAAGATAGGGTGGATGGCGTTCGCTATTCTTGCCACCGTACCGAAGGATCGCTTTAATCATGTTAATCTGAATTAATTTTGCGTTTATCTTTCTAATTGTGTGGCTTCTTTCGCACACAAATACAACCTATTAATATAGGCCTACCTTTTCTTGTTTATCATTTTTTCATGTTAATTCGTTTCTTTTTGATATAAACATTGTACCAATCGATTAAGTTCTTCTTTGAATGTTACACACCTCGTTAGTTTTAAAATGCATTTGGACCCTAGATAACGTGATAATCATACGCCAAATTAATTTTCAAAATGTTATTTGTTTTCCGTTCTTTTATTATGTTGTAGGGTATTTTTTTCTTGTTTTTAAACATTGTTTCACGTTTAAAACGCCATGTGTTCTGTTATCTTGTTCTGTTATCTTTTCTGTATAACTTTTTATTTTATAAGTTTCTAGTATTCTATTATCTATTTGAATTAACTGTCTAGTTTATCTTGCATTTCCCATTGTATTTATATAGGCCTATTATTCTTTTGTTGATATGATTTTATTTGGTGCTATATTAATTTAGAATGGATTTTGTTTAGAGAAATATTTGATTTTAACCATCGCTACTGCACAAACTTGGACATGCTGTCGGTACTTCTCTCCCAAGTAAAACCAAACGACATCCCATCACCCCCACCCCCTCAAAACAAACAAAAGAAAGGAAGAAAGTAATTAATAGCTATGAATAATAATAATTCATTAATAAATAACAATAAAATTCAATGAAGCAACGGTCCGAACGAGCGAATAACCCGGCTACCCATGATCTATTAATATATTGTAGTACCAGCGTAGGTACTGCGTTACTGAATTTCAATAACAGTGGGCCTACGCAGGAAACACGTTATAAGTAGTCAGTGGATTTGTGACCCGCGGACTGGTGGCCAATAACATGGGTACTGCGCTGGAACTACGCTGCGCCAGTGTTGGAGCATTCGTAGCAATTTCGCTGTGTATACATTAGGCCCTATGTAAAATATTCTTGAAGCTTCTTGATATCACAAGCAGTGACGTAGCCAGACAGTTTCATCAAGAGGGGCAAGGTGGGGCAAATATATTTTGAAAGGCGGCAACTCCACCAATGAGTAGACACAAAATGTTACACTCCAATTTTTTACCATAGCTTCTTATGTAAAAAATGTTGTTTTGGGTCTTTTTTTAAGGAGTAAATTTCCTTATTTTTAGGAGCAAGTATTGCAACTTCAGCGCTAAATTGCTATGATTTTTGACGTGCATGCGAAGTGCGCAAAATTCTTAAACTTTTTTTGTTACAAAATTTTACGAAAAAGATAGTAACTTAGTATGAACTGATGGCACTGGAGTGAAAAAATAGACCATTTGGGGCATGTTATATGCTAAAAAGGAGTGTACTATGTAATTTCAATCTGACTTTTCAGGGGGGGGGGCAAGAAGAGGGGCAAGGCTTCTTTCGGGGGGGGGGGGCAATTGCCCCCCTTGCCCCCTTCTGGCTACGCCACTGATCACAAGAACTGAAGATGCTTTGACTTACTACTAATAACATTGCATCGATATGACCTGGGAGTAGTGTGCAGATTCCTTAAACTTAAGTATGAGATTATAATCATACCTCGTGGTGCTGCCGCCTTTTGCAATTAGAATCTACTGAATACTTGATGCCAGTGTTTGAAATAACCGGGTGCACGCATGATCTCGTGCATGTAAATAATTTTGTGTGCATGTAAGTTTTCTATACTACGGTGCACGTAACTTGTAGGCCTAAGCTTAAATCTGGAATGTTGCAACTGATTTCCCGTAATATGTGTACATAGGCCTAAGTGATATTTTAAAAATTTAAAATTTTTGAGTCAAAAGTTTAATCATCTTATTTATACCTAAAAATTCAGTCAAATTGGCGTCAAATCGCCCTGAAATCTATCGTAAAAGACATCGTCAAATGGGGATTCCTACAGTCCCGTATGTCGCTATTGCTCCATTGAGTTTTACTGATACCAATTACAAAAAAACATCACAGGAACTCCGCGAAAAGGAGGGAATACCTGATTGTTTTGATTTCGAGGTCATTGCAGGGTCATATGTTCTGAACAGGCGAAATGTAAACAAATCGCCGCTTTGATTTGCCGAAAAGTTTTGATCAGACCATAGATTTACAGGGCTCCGGATCAGACTGATTTGTTTTCGTAAATAAATAGCTATAAATTATTAAGTTCTGTCACAAACTCAATTCCATGCAGTGACAGCCTCAAAAAATGATCGAACCAAAGGACCATCTCATTGCTGAACTGGTCGGTTTTTCCCAAATTCTGTCGGTCAGGACCGGCGGTCCGACAGTAAAGTCGAACCCTGGCCACTGTACAAACTACAAAGTATCACATTATTTCCACTTCAAAATGACTGTCCACAGACCGACATTGTATACCTCCTGTTTTAGCCAAAATGTCAACATTGTATTTCACTAAAAATCAACATTTTGAGGTAGGCCATGATTTATTACCTCATAATGATGTCATTTGTTGACCAATTTCCCTAATTTTGGTATCAATGGAAAGAGAAGATCCTAACCTATACTATGGTATCAAACATCTAAACTTTGGGCATGTCATCATAGAATTACTGGGATGAAACCCATCAAATGCATGAAGTTAATCATGCAATGTATCTTAGATTTCTCCATGCAGTTTATCATAAATTATAAATGCCATTGTTATCATTTTGGCACCATAATGTACATAAGGATGAGTGACCATCCTGACAAAATTTCATTAATATAGCTCCTTCCCTTCTGGGTGATCTTTAAAACTTTTTGATACCCCCTCGTATAAAGAGCGAATAAAAGTGTCATGGTTATATGTGATCATCCACCACAAACCTCCAGTAAAGTTAAGACAACATTTTCATTTGCGGCTTCAGTACAAACATGGTACACATAAAAGTGATATTCTGACAAGATTTTGCAGGTTTGAAATGCCCATAAATGCCCATATTTATATAAAATACATTTTGACTCTTAACTCTTTCATCCAGAAATTTTTTTCACCATCTGTCCTATTTCGCCGGAGAGCCGCTCTGAGCGGCTCACGGAGACCTAACTTTATGATAGCATACAATAATTGTAGTGCGCCAGGGTTGTTCTCTTTCCTAATAAAAATGGTGACGCTAGATAGCTCTTTGTTTCAACTACTTGCTGGCGAATTTTCAACCAATTTGGGATTGTAGTTTTTGTTTTAGAGCTATTTGAAAAAATTGCGTCAAAATGGAAATTCCAGCAAATCGTGCACGCTTTTGCGAGCCGCTGGAGTGAAAGAGTTAATTCTATTGATTTTTAACTCTTTCATATATTTGCTTCTATGTTTAATTTTCTTTGACTTATAATTGATGGTTTTTTTATTTACAGTCAAGTCGACTACTCAGCCAGCTGGATGACTTTGCAGAACAGCAAGGAGTCAGCGCCAATGCACTACGAGGTGTCATCAAAAGTTTACTCACAGTTCCATATAGTAAGTCACATTTATTATGGGGGAAAGCGGGTTGGCGCAGCGGTAGTTCCCTCGCTTTGCGCCACCCAGGTTCAATTCCCGGTCCCGGCGCTATATGTGCATTTGGTTTCCAGTCCATACTGGCTTCCGCAGGTTTTTCTCTGGGTTCTCCTCCAGTGTGCCTCCTGCACTCCTGACACTAGATTTGTCCAACATAGTCAGCCCACTTAACTTAACCACATATTCAGCTTAATGTCAGGTAGTATTGGTTGTTTAGAATATCTTCTGAAATCTATGGTATATCCTGTGGTGCCACCAGAGCAAATTTCCACAGTGTATGTGTGGCCATCCATAAATTTAAATTTTATTGTGGCTATTTTATGTTTTTATTTATCATAGGCTATTATCCTATGTGCTTCTTTAACTACCAATGTAGCAAACAAATGACCTAACTCAAGTGGAATTGTCAGCGTGCATTTTATTTTTATGCCTCCGCGAGAGGCATTATGTTTTCTGGTTGTCCGTCCGTCCGTCCTTCCGTCCGTCCGTCCTTCCGTCCGGGCTCGTTTCTCAGAACTGGTGAGGCGTGGAACAATGCAAGTCGGTGGACTGGTGGTAAGGGTTGCTAGTAATTTTCTCTGAAAGTTTCGGCGCAAAATATGCAAATTTAGTCGGTTTTTAAGCAGAAAATATGTGTTTTTTTGTGATTTTAGGGACTTAGAAATAATTGGACAAGGAGCATTTGCTAAAATTCCACCCCTTCAAAATTTTAACCCCACCTTATTTTAATGGGCGCATAACATATGCGAAAATTGGCCCGATCGGCCATTTAATTAACGAATACAACGCGTTTTAAGATGGCGCTCTTGCATGTAATCCTTTATAATTTCGTAGATACAAAGGGCAATATCTCCTTAACGGAGCAGAATTTTATTTTATGCATATCTCCGAAACCGCATGCCCTACGTTAATGATATTTGATGCCTGGGTAGACCTAGAGCCAAACTCAATCCACCGACAATTTCAGCGCAAAATATGCTAATTAACTACCTAATTTGCATAATTTATGCATAAAATGGTTTGAATGGCATATTTTACAAACCGTCCACCTTACATTCATGAAATTTGGTGGGTAGGTGGGGATTGAGCTGCGCTTGTGCCAGCTGCAATTTGAGCGCAAAATATGCTAATTAAGTACCTAATTTGCATAATTTATGCATAAAATGTAGCATAATTTATGCGTAAAATGCTTTAAATGGGATATTTTACAAACCGTGAACCCTACATTCATGCAATTTAATGGGTAGGTGCGGATAGAGCTGCGCTTATGCCAGCTGCAATTTGAGCGCAAAATATGCTAATTAAGTATCTAATTTGCATAATTTATGCATAAAATGTTGCTTATTTTTCAACTTTGTCCGATTTCAAAGGTTAAGGTGTCAAATTGTTCGTCATGGACCAGCGATCAAAAGTGTCAATGGTGACCCCATCGTCCGACCTTTCCCTGGAGGTGAAAGGTCAAAAGAAAGGTCAAAGTTTCAACTTTGTCCGATTTCATAGGTTAAGGTCTCAAAATGTTCGCCTTGGACCAGCGATCAAAAGTGTCAATGGAGACCCCATCGTCCGACCTTAAACTTGGGGTCAAAGGTCAAAAGAAAGGTCAGATTTTCAACTTTGTCCGATTTCAAAGGTTTGGGTCAAAGGTCAAAAGAAAGGTCAAATTCTCAACTTAGTCCGATTACAAAGGTGGAAGGCGGAGGCATCGTGATCGACACTCTGTGTCGAGAACCGCGCGGCCCGAGAACCGCATATTCTAGTTTATTGAGCTCTTTAAGTACATATAGAATAAGCTCAATACATGCCATAAATTTGATGGATTAATGACCTTTGAAAGGCCGTGTCTGTCATTGCTAACTATACTGATTATTCTTGATAATAATAATATTACCAACATTCATTTTGCACCTTCTCCAGAGGTCACAAATTACTGGCCATACATAGCTGCCATTGACCTAAGACGTAGACTTGCGGTGCTTAGGGGTAATTTCTCCCCTAAACAGATTCCCAATGTGCTTGGGTCAATGAAGCAAGAGTGATACTGAGATTTGCCTAGCTTCAAAATATGTTTGCCGAGTGGGACTCTAACTCACAACCTTCCATTCATGTGTTCAAATATTGAAATGTGTTTCCTTGACTTCTTAGACTTGGGCTTGATATTCCTTTGTAGAACATCAACAATTACTCTTTATAATAAAAGAAATATGTCAGTCAGTTATGAACAAGCAAACAGTCTTATGGGGGTCTTATGGGAGCTTAATCAGATCCCAGTTTGGATCCAGTTTCAGCCTTTACCCTTTTGTGATATTAGATGCTCATATGTGATGGCTCACCCCGAAAGGGGGGACTTTGCCGATGATATCAATTTTGAATTTTTCATTTCGTCTGTTGCATCATTTGCAGAGCTTTAAAATGACACCTTACTTGTTGAAATTGATCAAGGCGATACAACAGAAAATCTGCTGGAAATTCTTATTATTTTCTTTATTTTTTGCTGCCTATTTTCACCTGTATCTCTTGAAAAGTGTTCTGTTGCAAATTTTCCCTTTTCGGGGTGAGTCATCACATATATACAATCACAAAAATGCAAATATGGTTTCTATTTACAGGTGCTGTTAGGAAAAACATGACTCCAGCTCAGTTAAAAGAAGATCTAATCAACTTAGGTAAGACATATAACATTTTCAGGTTTAATCTTCTCCTTCTTGGTGTGCCTACAAAATATCAGATGAACTTCATCCAATGTTGGGTGTGTTTTTTGGCTGTATCATTGGAACTAGCAAGCTCAACTGAATATGCAAACTTGCTTCGATACTGAGAGGAGATGCTGCATGGTCTGGGGTACGATTCTGCAATGGCAGTTGACTTTTTTGGCAATGTGTAATATCCCCATTTCTGTAGACTCACTTTGGAGCATTGTACTTCGGTCCTAAGGCAGTTGACTTGGTGTTAAATTCAGGTGGGAACACTTTCGCTGGCTTCAGGAGCATCAAATCTTACCGATCTCATTGTTTAACGTTTTATGAAACAGATGCCAAGTGGCAGTGGCCAGACAGAGATTCGCCACCAAGTTAATTCTGCTGGTGAGATTTTGTCCTAAATATTAATGGTTTTCAAAAAGCTCCAGAATACAATTCGCTCAATCAAAGCATAATTTATTCTGATGCAGGTTTAGAATTTAGTTCAGCAATATCAGAGTTTAGGCACCTTTGATATGGAGTATTATATCTAATTGAACTGAATCTCACTTTGCTGACCAGAATACATCCAAATATGTCATTAAGCATTTTCTCATGTTGAGAATTGGCAGTGATCTCAGCTAAAATTGCACGCACGGCAGGCTATGGGTCGACTTTGACTTTTGGCAAAAAATCCTGGATTGATTTTTTTTTGGGGGGGGGAAACACTTTGTAAGACCTATCCATTGATGAAAAGGGCACAGTCTAGAAACACTTTTTCAGAAAACAACTCGAATGAAAAGATTATTATTAATTATGATTTGTTTTTCACTTATTACTATATATTTTATAGGTTTATCAGAAGAAAAATCAACTCAGTTATCAGACAAAGTAAGTTAAAAGAAACATGAAAATGGGGTTGTTTACCATTATTGAGTGAAATACTTGATGCTTATTGGTTAAGTTTCATCTTCTTCTTCCTTGATAAGTGTAAACTTCAATACTGAATATTATCACGCTACAGTGGGATGCGCTCCAAGTCCAAGGTACATTAACAAATGCAAGATCCACCCAAAAGTGCAAATATTTTTTGCCGATGTAAAAGAAGTATTTTGACCATGACATAGTTTCGATTTTGCTAATGTAAAGGAAGTAGTTTCAATATGAAGTAGTTCTTACTCAAAGCCCTCTTGTATTATTTGAATTTTATTCCATTGGCTTTAGCTATGAAACTGAATATGCCAGTACAAGAAAACCCCAACTCCAATACTGCCCTACCACAACAAAAGGACCCAAGTGACATTTTGATAGGTCTTAGATATGGCCATTTATATGTTTTTGTTTCATCCGCTAAAGGTAATAAAACACATTTATTTCTTGTTTGGTGGTATAAATAGAGCAATACCACACTTATAAGGTAACATAAATGATTTTATCAAATATCAATGTTTTATGGTCAAAATGTCAGTTGGGTCCATGAATTTGACATATCCCGCGGTATAGGTTTATGCACTTGGTTCCTTTTGTCATGGTTTTTACCCAGCTTCCAATTATCACACACTCTCACTGGATTCATAATACAAGCAAGGCAGGGCTGTTCCTGTGCAGGAAGTTACCCATCACTTACCCAAAACAATGATCTGATAGGCCACTTAAGTTAATACAAGAACTTGAGGCTTAAGAAGATCAATATGGGGGATTTGGTACTATGACAAAAGGAACCAACTACCCAATGGGTAGTTGGGTACTTTTGTCATGGTTTTTTGGCACTGAAAGTGCAGTTGGGTCTTTTTGTCATGCTAATTACTCGGCAATTAAAAGGTTGTCAACATCTTTTTAAGGTTAAACATGTATAAAATGAAGCACTCTTTTCACCCAACTATATAACTCAATTTCCGAAAAAATGTCACTTGGGTCCTTTTGTCGTGGTATGGCAGAATAGCTCTCTTCTGTAAATTATACTTACAAAATATAAATGTGTGCAAATCTCTGAAAATGCTTTCACATCACTTTAAAGCATTTCCATGTCTATATCCCAGTCATAGTGTCACATTTGACCTTGTAGTTGACTGGAGACAAGAACTCGACAGGCCTTTGGCTTATTTTCTTGCTCTCTTCCACAATGTTTATATTTAGTTAATGTGCCATTTATAATTGTGTACACACTGTATTTACATGTATGTGGAAGAAATAAATTATGTCTTATGTCTTTTTTAGACATTGTTAGATAATTGATTAATATAAAGTTGCTATATTTAAACAGCCAGTACAAGAAAACCCCAACTCCATGAGCTCCCCTCTGCAAATATATACTATAACAATTATCTAACAATATCTAAAAAAGTCAACTACAAGGTAAAATGTGACACTGTGATTTGGATATAGACATGGAAATGCTTTTAGTGATGTGAAAGCATTTTCAGAGATTTGTATGCATTTATATTTTTACATAAGGGAGCTATTGGAGTTGGGGTTTTCTTGTATTGGCGTATTCAATTACATATTGTGATAGTGCATTGTGTTTGTATGTGTGTGCAGACTTGCCATCTATTATGATCTGTTATGATTTTCAACTTTTCAGGCAGCAAATAAATTGTATTAGTGCAATATTGCATTTCTGAGAAGTGAAAAAATATATAGCGCTATAATGTTAAGAAGCTAAGAAATTTGATCCTATCTTAGAGTAGAGGTGGCTATAGAGGGTGGGTATAATCTGACTGTCGGATGTGATATATCATTGTTTTGACTTTGTTGCTAACTACTCAGTAATCTGGTAAATAGTGGTACACAATATGAACATAAAATTCTGTTATTTAATGAGGAGAGGTTGAACATGGACATAGACTTTCATGTTGTATAAGATTGCAAACAATTTAAAAGAAATATTCGAGCACTTCCTCTTTTTGTAGAATAAGGTTAGTAATCCAGTTAAGAGGTACCATATTAGTACTATAGTTTTGCATTTTTGCAGTTACAATGCTTAATGTGACCTCGGGATAGTGAAAACATGTGTGGTTGCACACATCAAATTGAAACAGGTAATACTTAGTTCGATATAAACAGCTCTTTTATTTGTTCCTCTTATTTTCCTACAGTGGAAAAGCAATTTAGTTGGTTTGTCCAGAACAGCCGCTGGACAGACATTAATGGTGAATCAACTTGTTGATATGGAGTGGAAATTTGGAGGTAAGTTGGTTTTGAGCTGTTAGTCTGTATGCTAATTTCAAAGGGTCATGTTCAAGCTTTTTCTTAAGCGGACACCGAGCATTTTTAACCTTAAGGTTCCCGACTTTTTCAACCCGGTAGGACAGAAAAATTGGGACCCAGGTTATCTGGCAATTTTAAGCACCAAGAGCTGCTTTTTTTCAGAATTCTAGAGCCTGGTCCTTGTCCACTTAAGAAAAGGCTTGGTCATGTTACATTGTGAAGGTGTAGCAAACTACAACATTGTCAAAGTGGCTTCTAAAGTTACATGCAACATATATAACACAATTGCATAACTTGTCCTTGATCCACTAGCAAGCGCAAAATTCAAATAATAATTGCTCCCTCCCTGTGATTTTTAAAACAAAATGCTCAAAATATATCAGATTTATAGTGCTTTCTTAGATTTCACCCAATTACCTAATCTGGCATTAAGAATTTGTGTTAAATATCCGCATCTAATTCAAATGAATACCCCACTTCCCCACCGTCTTTGAAAAATGTAATGT
This sequence comes from Ophiothrix spiculata, assembly GCA_000969725.1. Classification (NCBI taxonomy): domain Eukaryota; kingdom Metazoa; phylum Echinodermata; class Ophiuroidea; order Amphilepidida; family Ophiotrichidae; genus Ophiothrix; species Ophiothrix spiculata. The sequence continues at coordinate 43,751 of JXSR01S012656.1, forward strand.
TTGTTAGTGAAAACATGTGTGGTTGAAAATGTTTGTTAGAAAAAATATAGCATATAACAGGTATTTGTTTGGGTTTGTTTCGTGCATAAAACAATTGATGAGTAGCTTTTTTACTATCTCAGCCAACTTTTCTCCAATCAGGAAACAGAAGGCCAATTTTACTTTTTTACTGTAGACTGCCACTATACCGACATCCAACATACAGAGTGACTTTTACTTCAAGTGTAAACACTCACTGACTGTAGACGAACTCAAAACTCAGCTTAAAGGTACTACCTCTGTAGCAACTTTTAAGAAAATGCTAAAGACTGTACTACGGTGAATAGTGTACTTAAATACTGTGTATTATTATTATTATTAAAGGTGCAATTCATGATTCTGATGTGACAGCGACTTCTCCTCTTTCCTAGCTAAGTAAAAAGAAGAGTACAACATTAAATGCATGCAGAAAATTTCCAACCATTTGTTTTCAAGTTCAAGCTTTTCAGCAATGTAAAAATCCCCACAGGTAACTGTGTTGTAAATAGTGCCAGGGCCCGACAGTAATTAGAAAATGACACCACTTTTCTCATAAATGCAAATGCATTTGAAAGAATGGTTTTGGGTTTGTAACATATACACCAGTTAAGGATTCTTTCTAGCTTAAATACTCAATTTTGATAAAGGTGACCTTGAGGATAAAAAGTTGATCATGAATTGTCCGTTTAAATCTATTGCTTGTTTGTGATTTCAATACGATGCTAAGTACACATCCAATAGCAGCTAGCTCCATTAAGGGACATCATGGTAACATTTTTATACTAATCTGAAAGATTTAAAATGTCTCTTTTTTTTGCAGTAACTGCTGCTAGTAGTGAACTTCAAACAGTTGGTAGTACATTTTTACAGGTTAGTATGAAATGTAATTTTTTTTTTCACCAGAACTCATGTTTCATCTTAACCATATGTGACCATCCACCATTAACCTCTAGTAATGAGGACAACTTTGTTTTATAGCAGATTCAAATTCATACAAAATCACAATTTTGTCAGAATAAAATGAAAGATGGTGACTCTATGGGGGGTTTACGATGGACGGTCATATATGTTGTGAGTAATATAAATGACCCAGACATAACTGAAGAACATTTTTCAAAAACTCACCCAGTCTGTTTTGTAAGTTTGTATTTTCTACATACTTTGTCAGGTAGCTGATAAACAAACCAATTGATATTTTATCATAATATGTGATCGCTTTTCCTCCATTGTGGATGTAACAAGTAGTAAAGTATTGCAAAGTTTCAAAGAAAAGTAATCATGATAAAGAAAATTGAACAATTGTTTCTTTGGCATAGCATAAAACTATAACTTGGGTAGGTAGGTTGGATTTTTTGACTTTGAAACTAACACAAAATAACTACAGGACACACTACACAGATTCATGGAGCAGCAACATTTTATGTTCACATCTTTCATTTTTTATAAAAATCTGGGCTTTTAAAAAAACAACCTGAAAGTGAAAAGTATGTTGTTTAAAAGTATGTTGTTTCCATGCTTATATACTATTTTTATCATATACGCATACAAAATACAAATAAAATAGTCTAGGGTCAGCAGACAAAAAAGGGTTGGTCAGGTAACTTAAAACAAATAAATTTTAGGCCTAATCGATTTGATGGATTTATATGACTTGTTAAATGGTGATCCGTAGAGTGTAGAATTAGTAACTTGTAATGCAAAATAGACTGAGAGAGATTGAGAAAATTATTTTCATTTGTTTTTTCTGCTTTATTTATAAAGTATGAACATGGATAAGGATACAAAGTATTTAAATATTTTATTGTATCACAGCAATGATATTTTCACCTTTGAGAAGCTTTCATCTAGCACCTGCTTTTGGACAACATCAGCCACGTAATATTTTACAGGAACTGATTGGACACAAAAAGAAGTATCTTATTAAGTTTTCAATATTTGCTAATTATAGTTATGATTCTCTTTTTTGATTCAATATAAAAGAACATTTAAGGATTTTTTAAACTTCTTAATATGTTGAAGCTGGTGAATTTATGTGTTTAAACTGCTGCATAAGAGTGTATCGCATATAAATTGCAGTGCCTACACACACAGATCAATAGACCAACTCAACCAAGTTTGTGGCCCAGTTTGGACTCTGGATTTCTCATGCTGTGCTTTCAAGGTTTTTAATTTCAATTTAAATTCTTGTTTTTGATGGCAGGTTTACCTAAGAGATAATAATAATAATAAATGGTTCTTATTAAGCGCAAAATCGTCTGCACAGACCTCAGGGCGCACAAAGAAACACAAACATGAACACAAAAACAGAAACAACTAATTATACTCAGGAAATGTTTGATAGAAGAAGTGGGTTTTTAATTTCTGTTTAAACTGAGCCAAAGTACATGTAGTTGTGAAGCGAAGTGGCTGAAGGAGAGCGTTCCATTCAACAGAGGCAGCATAGCGAAAGGAACGTTCACTAGTAGACTTCAAGTTGACATGGGGAATTACAAGAATTCTGTCAGTGGGTGAATGTAGGCTACGCTGCGGATGATATATTTGCAGCACAGAAGATAAATATGGTGGAAGAGTTTCTTCAAAGTGGCGATAAACCAAAACACAAAGCTTGAACTTGATATGATAACTAACAGGGAGCCAATTAAGATCAAAATGAGCTGGAGAGATGTGTTTATGTTTACGTTTTAAAGGATAAATTTCTTGCCCTGATTAACTCATGATATATTACACAGACCCTAAATCTTTGCCCATATTCAGTGAACAAGCAGGGAGTAACTAACAATATAGGCCCGTATTCCAGAAAGGTGTTTAGCTTAACCACGATTTAACTGAATTTCAACTGTCCAAAATTGATACGCACCATTGCTGTTTTTCAAGTGGAACAGTTCAATGAGCTGTGCTGTTGACGAGAATTAAAACCATGGTTTAGCTAAATACCTATCTTTGAATACGGGCCATAATGTTTATGCATACATTGATAAATATCAATGATTTAAATCATGATTTAAAAAAAAAATTAAAAAATTCACCAGCCCTTGTACAGGATATATTCAGGGGATGGTGTTTTTGTATCTCTTAATAACAGGCACAAATAAATATGGAGTTGTTCAAGAGAGGTAATGAGATTACTGGATTCATGTATACCAAAGGATAAAAGTCATTTAATTCTTTGTGTTGAGAAATATGCAATGTACAGCATAATACATTAATCTATCAAACAAACAGTTGGTAATGTTTTATGCATAGATTAAAGAAAGGACACATAATAAACAGGATTATTTGGCTATAGTGGATTTGACCAATGCTGAGCGAGTGCATAGTGACACCGCTATTGCGTTCTGGTGGCCCACAGCAATTACTTGAGAACACTTCAATACGAATCTTACATTTGTCCGCCAAATTGTGTGTACACAAGCATGAGTGCTTCAATGACTCGATAGCCGCATTCTCGGTCAAATTGCCAATCCGTTGCCAAATAGTTTTATGATAAAGAAAACTAGCCTGGATCAGTTGAGAAAAAGGACATCAACCAAAACCTTATACATGGCCAAATCTATGGACATAATTAACTAGAATTGTCTTATTTTGCTGAAGTGATTAAAGTAACATGTTATAATTTGTTTGTTTCAGATGAAATTAGTTGTTAACAAAGGAAACAAAATGGAAAATGTTTACATGGGTAAGTATAACATTAAAGATATATGCTCCATAAAAGTAGAAAAGCAAACTGATATCACTACCTAAATGCCCCTGTTTTAGTTATACAGTAGAAACTCATTATAACGAAATCTGATATAAGAAAAGCCCTGTTATAAAGTAGTACTTTTCCTGTACCATTTTACTAATTTCTTTTGTTTTTTATTGTTTTAAAAACCCTGATATAACGAAATTTTGGATATAAAGAAGTAATTTGTCTGTCTCCAGCAACTTCGTTATAATGAGTTTCTACTGTAGATTATTAACTGTGTGTTACTTGACGTGAGTGAAATTTTGCAAAGTATTGCACCTCAGCATGAGGTGCAAAGTATTTGCACCTCATGCTGAACTTGGAGCTGTCCACGTTTCCTTCAAAATGAAACTTGGCATTCATGTTTGAGCATGCTACATGTTTGCATAAATGGATTTGCACAAAGCATTACACATATGCAGAGTGCATCTGCTTAAAACAATTATTGTCAAATGAACAAAAGTTAGCAACTGTCCAATTAGGTTGATGATTTATACACATACTTATATAATACAGAGTGTATGGTTTGCTCTATGTTTTGCTTCCAGTTTTGCTTTATACAATTATTATTATATGAATCTTACATCCAATCCTCTCCTCTGTTTATTCCACAGAGTTATCCCTGCCACAGTTCTATTCCTTCTTACATGAAATGGAGAAAGCTAAAGCAAGTTTGGAATATCTCAGCTAACATCTCAACAATATATCAGAGTTCTATTTTGTATTTAGATATATTATATATTTTATACCGGGGACTCTACAGTTCATATCCTGGATAGCCATATAGGGCAAATGTAATGGTCCAAAATAGTCTCTTCAGAGAAATGAAGAATACATTCCCATTTGTTTTTCCCAGTGGGAGGCAGAATCATGAAATTTCGAAATTTCGAAGTTTTGTATTTTTCCTCAAAATTGCTTTTATCTAAAGAGGATAAAATGAGCCTTTGGTTGGTCATTCAACTCAGTTGGTCAAATATAAGTGAAGTTAAGTTTGACAAGACCTGTAGGGATGGATTGAATTGGATAGCAATCAGACTTCACAGCAAGCATATTAATCGTGTCTTTCCAAGAAAATTAGAATGCAAATTAATTGATCTGATTCATACACAACAAGACAAAATAATACTGCATATTTTGTGAAAGTAAATAAAGCCTTCACATTACCATCATAAGTCAAAACTATACTAATTATCACTCAACGAAAAAGATGTAACAAATCAAACGCATTAAACGCCTTTCACGTAAACCAGACAGCAGCACCCACAGTACAGCGTGAATTTTCAGGGAATCTGCTTTGCATGCATGTTTTACATTCTTGCATTCTGAGTGGCTATATGTAGTCTATGAATATATCAATCAAACTTGGCTTTGTCCACTAAGTTAATTATGGCTATTTACGTCTGGACTATAATTGGTAGCAGACAGGATTTATTTTGCCTGTAGAGAACTCCTATTTTATTATATGATTATAGACATTACTATGTTATACAAATGATAAATAGTACTATTATTCTTAAAATTTATTGAAAATCAAAATGGATCAATTTATATAAAGATTGGAAATTTGAAATGTAAGTAGACTATTTAACAGGTATGTGAGAGTTAGTTGATAGAAATAGTGACAAAATGCCCAAAACAGACTGAAAACAAACAAAAAAAGCTGAAATTATGACTATTTTGAACGCATGAAAAATCTGAAATCTGGTTAAGGTTTCACTATTTGAATTGTTTTGAATTTTTACTATACATGAAACAAATCATTATCCTGCAGTCTGCAACTGTTTTTGTGAGGATACACCTTATGATCTGAACTCTCACATCCCTGAATTCAATACTTATTCAATATTTGGTTTAAGCTTCAGAGGATAGACCTTTATCAAAATAAGGGTTTTGGAAAATCTGGAAAGTTAATTTTACTTAAATCCTGTTTTTTGTCAGTTTCTACCAGCAGAAAGATACTTAGTAGCACAATGATAAGAGTGTTAAGTTTGTAGTCTTAAGTACATGAATACAAATTTTGAATTGGTAATGAGTGCATGATACTAGTGAGGCACTTTTAAACAGATTTTAGTGTTTTGTGCCTGGCAGCTACAAATTCACAGAATGAAATTCCGACTTCTGTTTGGTCAATCGATGCTTTTCCTACTCCCTGGTATAAAATATTACCTTGAAATTGAATGACCACGTCTTCAAATTAATTTTTGTTTCAACCATCTATTTGACATATTGGAGAGTGCCAGTATATAACACTTTTCGCCGTTTCTGTTTAGGCCTAAAAATATTGTTTGATTGGCTTAACATATAAAATAAATTAGGGTAGGTAGGTCGGAATTTTTTTTTATAATTTTTTTAGTCTATGTTTTTACATACAAAAACACAAAATATACGATACATATACTAAAACTTTTTCACTTTTCACTTTTTCTGTTACACATTTTTTTTTTATCATTTTGAATGTCCTGCAAGCCATATCTCAGGTCCCCATGAATTGATTCCCATCAAATTTGGGATTTGGACGTTTTTTACCATGCTCAAAAAAAATATATATATATGGGTTGGTGGTATAAATAGGGTCGGTCGGGCTACGCCAATCAAACAATTTTATTTTAGGCCTTATCAATTTTGATTTACGACAACTGCAATTTTCATTTTGGCATCTGTTTAGCCAATCATGTATGTTGGTTTTTGAGGTAAATGCCATGTTTTGAAGAAAAACATGATTGACCATATACTGGCACTCTATAGTATTGTAAATAAAAGTGTCTTTCAACTGACCTGTAAGAAAATATCCCTCTGTCAGACCAGAAACATTCAGGAAATATTTAAGCACTCTATAGACACCCCACAGTAAGTTTCACGCGAGTAATAGTGAATTAAAGTACGCCAAATTCAAAAACTGCATCTAACAGAATTGTGGTAAACTTTACTCAATTGTGTGTTATTTTTCAGTTTTATCACACTTGAAGCACACCAAAATGGGCTTAAAGCCAACATTTTATAGAGAACATTGGGTAGCAATGATAATTGGTAGTGATTGGTGAGACAAAAGTTCATGTAATCTTAGTTCCAATGACTTTTAAATGGATTTTTTATGTTTTGAATTGTGATTTTAACTTGGAACTTTCCAACATTTGTACAATTACATTATTGAATAAAATAGCACAATTTGTGTCTGGAAAAAGAAATGAAATAAAATGATGAGTATTGTACAAACGTGTTGGTGATGTCATTATTCTTGAAATTAAATTTCATCATCTATACAAATATACCCCCATGCCGAGAGTATGGACATATCGTAAGCCTTGTCTCTTAACTTCCATTCGAAGACATTAATCTTGTACTGCAGAGTGCAAATGTCGGGCACCCTCAAGAAAAGTTTTGCCTCTGCTTTACATGCTTTAAACACTGATAACAGGTTTCCCAAGAAAAAAATTGCAACCTTTTTATGTAATTTTCTCAGGTTTAAGAGATAGTCAGAGAGTACTAGTAACTAAAATTGCATTTGTAGTCCATGAAGTGAGTTATAAAATACAATTCATTGCTTGATCATTTTGGACACCTGGACTCAAAGGCGTCACCATAGAGGTGGGGGTGAAACTCCCCCACCCCATTTATTGGTTCTGTCCGCAAAATTATGCACTGTTGTCGGCAAAATAGAAGAGAGAAGAAAAGGAGGGGTGAACAAAGAAAAAGAGAAGGTAGACCAGAGGAGAAAAATGAAGAGAATGAAACTAAAGAAACAGCTTATGTTAGCATGTTAGACTCCATTTGTCGGCAAATTGTAAGCATTTTTGCATCCACCTTTTAGGTTTAACAAGTGTAGACTTCTTTTCTTGCGTACAGTCTTCAACTCTTTCAACATGTCATTACCAGCTCAGAGTTTTTGTCAGTAACTTTATCTGTAAAAGTTGGTAAAATGTTAGACATTTACTAATCCAACATGTATAAGGCCATAACTATAAGATTTGTCTGATTCAATCTTACTTGACATGTGTCAAATGAAGGAATACAATCGCTGTTTGGTAGCTTTTTGGTGGCATGTTTAGCTATTGAGCTAGAATGGTACATGTGGGCAAAACTATGCCCCAACTGATGTGAACAATGTTGAATTTTCTAAAATTTCTTAGGGTACATACTGCCCTCAAACACCCACTCATGTTTTGCCTACTACTGAATGGGAGTACCTTGCACAAATTTTGATGGGAAAAACTTCTTCCCATGCTATCTATCCTCCAAATCGTGTGAATTGTGTTTTGAAATTTCAAATTTTCTAACTCCTGAGAGGGCAAATCCCCCTCCGACAACTCGTGCATATTGTTTATTGCTGAAGGCAATTCTCTAGATAGTACCTTGCACAGATTTTGATTGAAAAGTGTTCAGTAAAGCTATGGTCACAATAGGTCGTACGGTGCTCGTAAGACCGATTAACAATGTTTATTTGACCACTTCGTAAACATTCGTATGAACGTCTTACGATGGTCTTACGAAAGAGTGTCTACTCATAATCAGTTCGCAAGGTCGCACACATTTCTGACTGTGTTTTTGCGATAGACTTGTGACAATTTTGTCAATAACTTAAATAAAGCGTTGAAAGGGAGATACAACACGAAATAGACATATTGTAAAATGTGTCTCATTTGCTTAAAATGGCCATTGTCCTTGAGAAATGTGAACAACAAATAGGCTTTTTATCACTTCAACCTGGGAAGAGAAAAACTATCTTCCTGTTGCCGTTTTGATATGATAGGATATACAGACACTTAAAAACTCTTTTTAGAATGGATATAGTATATTCCTACCAACCATAACTGATTTTAGTATGTCTGACCTTAGATTTTTGCGCGAATTGGTAAAATACATCAACTTTAAACTGTTGTCCGTACACGGGAATTAGCTCAAATCGACAATTTTGACTCAATTTTTGATCAAACAACAGCTCATTTTACTTACACTGTATATTTCCAGATTATTCAGAAAGTTATTTTCAACTCATATGGATATGTAAAAGCAGTAACAAAGTCAAGTCTTTCCATTCGTTGAATGGTTTTTGCGCGAATTTAAGATTTGTATACACTTCTATTATACCCAGGGGCACAGGGGGTAACCTGACACGGCAGATTGTTAAGGGGACCATTCTGGTGGTATTGCATCAATTTTCAATCTCAATTTTTGACATCACCAATAACTCAAAACATATGAAACCTATATATCAATGGAAAGCCTATGAGACAAGGTTTTTGAAAAATATAAATTTATCGCAATGGTTGCTATGGTAACCAAGCAAGGCTTCTGATTGGCTAAAACTTTGAACAATCATAACTAAATCATAAAACATCCAATTATTTTGATTTTTGGTATATGGTATAAGTATTCAATTCCGCAGGGAACCATGTTGCCGGATTTTGAAAATTTTGTTTCGCGGTTGCCATGGTAACCAAAAACCGTCCAATCAGCACATTTTTACGCATAATTTAAATTTGAAAAATAAAATCAAAATTTTGAAAACATGGTTCCCTAGATATGACTCTTAACAGTATGCATGCCAAATTTTATTGAAATTGAACAAACCGTTTTCGAGTTATCGTCGTTTGAAAAATGCAAGTTTGCGTAATTCTTAATTTTGAAATATGGGTCTTTAAAGTTGAGGATATTTAGAGGGCGCTTTTAAGAAGAAATTTTGTAATTTAATTGTGGTAATCTAAAATTTAAATTATGATAAATAATGAAAAGAAAATAACTGCAATTGAGGCTTTTTATAGCTTTAAATTGATTTTGCCTGAAATTTCTTAAATATCGCAGGGTGAGAAACAATGTAAAACATAAGAAATACATCACCTGGTGATATTTAATGAGTACAATATTTTTGAAATTTATTGGAAGTACATTTATTGTAAGCTTGTATTGAAATTACAAGGGGGGGGGGATTTTGCGCGCTACACGCGCGATAATTTTTTATATTATTTTTGCCCCCCAGAAATTTGTCTTTAAAAAACAGTATCAGAAACACCAAATGTTCAAAATATCCGATGGAAATGGCTTTGAGGGTAAAAATA
>JXSR01S012658.1:12383-40865 GCA_000969725.1 Ophiothrix spiculata
CAGAACTTCTTCATTCCGGATCTTATCCTTCCAGCTGATATTAACAATTTTTCTGTAGCATCGCATCTCAAATGCTTCCAACTTCTTCATGTCATTCTTTTTGATGGTCCAGATTTCAGAGCCATGCAGAAGTACCTTTATGAACCTAAATGGAATATTGGTGTAGGAAATAGAACTTTTAACTCTCGTGCAGTAAGAATATGGAACAATCTCCCTGTTGAAGTTAGATGTAACTTTTCTGATAATAGTGTCAACCAATTGAAACAACTTTGTGTTATAAAATGTTCTTAAATATTGTTTGATTTTTCCGTGCTTATACCATATATACTTCGTGTACCATGTTTGTATAAAACATATTCTTACTGCACGAGAATTAAAAGTTCTATTTCCTGCACCAATATTCCATTTAGGTTCATAAAGGCAGTTGTTACTTTGACTTCTAGTACCCTTAGAATGAATATTAGACATAAAAATGAACTGAGAAGAGAGATATTCAGGTGCTATACCTTCCACGCACTTCAAAATAATAGTAATCATATGGTTGTACCACCTATCAGTAAGCTTGTTCCATTGTAAAGCATGCATCATATCATTCACTGGAGTTCTTATATCAGCAGATAGAATAATACGTGCAAGTCTGTTCTGAAATACTTGACATGCTTGAAGTGAATTAAGTAGCTCGTTAGATGTATTGGTCCATACACAACAACAATAATCAAAGTTGGGCAAAACAAGAGCATTACCAAGCACAAGAATATCTTTAGGAACGAAGTATTTGGCACGTCTGATTACACCACATCGTTTAGAAATTTTAGTAGACATTTGATGTATATGTTCAGACCAAGTCAATAGTGGGACAAAAGCGACACCGAGATACTTAAATTCATTTACATATTCAATAATATTGTCATTGTACTGAATAGTAACATCATTAAATTTATCAAGTGTATGATGTGCACTGTCTTTTTAATATTGAGAGTAAGTTTGTTATTATTAAACCTCTTAGAGATTCTACATAAGTGAGATTGTAATTTCTGTTGAAGAGTTCTAGGATCATTTGCAGTACAAAGGAGTGTTGTATCGTCTGCATACATGACACATTTACAATTAACATTATTTGGCAAGCTATTTACAAATATAATAAAAAAGAAGAGGTCCTAGAATGGACCCCTGTGGTATTCCAATACCAATATGTTTAAACTCAAAGAGTGTAGAATTAATATTTACAGCTTGAGTTCTATTGCTCAAGTACGATTCAAACCATTTGAGTTCACCACCTTTGATAACATAATGATTCAGTTTGTCAATGAGAAAAGAGTGGTTTACACAATCAAAAGCTTTCTTAAGATCTAAAAAAATTACCCTTGTGGCATTACCATAAAATCTTGAACATCTAATAAAGTAGTAGATGTTGAGTGATTGGTACAAAAACCAGACTGATCATTTGAGAGCAAATTCATGTTATCAAGAAAAGAATATAATTGGTTGTGAACAGATCGTTCAATAATTTTAGAAATAAGTGGTAGAACAGAAATAGGACGATAGTTACCAACATTCGATTTGTCACCAGCTTTAACAATACGATAGGGGTGACTTTGGCTACTTTCCAGTCAGATGAAAAAGTGGATGTACATAATGATAAATTACAAATATAAGCAAGAGAATGACATATGTGTGGAGCTGCTAGTTTTAAACATCTAATACTAATTTGGTGGAGAGTGAGATGTCTTTATCACTCCAGACTCTCTGTCATTTCCCTAGTGCTGTTGATGCCAATAATAATCTGCTTCTGATTTCGCTGGTGGAGTCGTTTGATGGTGTTAGTGTTGACGACTACTTTACAAAAAACTACAACCATTTTGTAATCGTAGTATCTTACAATATGACCGAAAAATGGGTATTGATGTAGGGTAAAAAACTCCGTAGAGATTTTTTAGCGTAATTTGAGAACCGTTTTTATTATATTTGAGGATGAGTGGTGATGTCGAATGACTAAATATGACTAAATACAAAACTTGTCCTATTAGATCAGCCTGAAACACACTTAGGTCAAGCACCCACGTGAAGGTAAGTCTTGTTACAACAGTTTAACCTATCCCTTTGAGCACACATAAATGGCTAAATTTATTGTTTGCACGAACTATCAATCAATGTGCAGAATGGCATCGAAGAATTACACCTAATCAGAGGGTGGAATTAAATCCTTAAACAATTTCAGGGGGCATTGTTAACGCGAAAACATATTGTTACACTGATTTCTCAAAAGTATTGATGCAGTATTTTCCTTCGAAGCTTAAGCTTTAATAATTCAGGAGGCTTTTGTTTACATTTCCATAGATTTTTGATCTTTTAAAGTTTAAACACTTCATAAACTACACCAATAAGCGTCACTTTGGTAGGTCTGCCCAAGGTATATTTCGGTAATTGAGATTCGTCTTTACTTAAGCAATTCTTGTATAATTTTCATCTCACCTTAGTATACGTTTGCTATATCGAAGATTCTTGTGTTTATGTTAAATTATGACTGCACGGGCGATCGAATCTCGATGAAATTAAACTAAGAAAAGGTTACTTCAATGCAACATTTCCTGAGGAATTTTCACCCGTGGATACCATGGGGCTAGGCCAAATCCTCATACTGACAATACAATAACAACACTATTATTTTCGCATTCCACACAGATGACTGGTCATCCCAATCTCATTTGCAAAGTGATTATTTTTCTTCAGCATTTGCATTAACTGATTGGATCACAACATGACTACTTGGCAAGGTTGCGAATGAGAATGCGAATGTTTAGATCTGATATCAGATGTTGTTTTGATCAAAATAATTTGATGTTTATACATACATAAAAAACAAGTCAAAGGGACGTTAGTCATTAACTGGTCATATTTTTGTTTCAAACAGAATCATTGGGAAAAAACCATGCCAATTTTTATTCAACGGAATTGTAACTCTAAATATATTCACTTAAAACCCATGAAGTTAGATATTGCTGGAAAGCTTATTTTCCGAGGATTTCAATTTTACCTAAATAGGCCGCATTTTGAGGGATGGGTTAAAAGTATACAGGGTGCAAAAGAAAGGAAAAGTGCATTTTTGCCAGCCAACTTGGCACATATTTGATATTTTGTTTGGGAAAGGTGTATTCAGATGACAAAAACATTACTTGAAAGATGTAAGGCATTCCATAAAATAATACATTTTGGTGACCAATTTCATTGTGGTCAAAATACTGAGGATGGTCAAAATGAAACGACTCATTAATTTTCGGGACATTTATCGGTCATAAGTGTTTTTTTCCTGTATACACTACCTAGAAATTAACCACATAATTGAATTCTTCGTCAAATTTCTTTTTGAAAAATGTATAACTTTTATGAACTACGTCGACTCGGTCAAAAGATATGCCGTTTTAAAGTTTTGAAGTATAAATGCATGTTTTGTACAGTAATGTATAGAGAAAATTACCCACATATAAACCATTAAGAAACAACTAAATTTGGATGATATATCAATATTCAATAGTTACTTTAGCATTATACATATCCCATTCAAGTATATTCAAAATATTATGATCTCAGCAGCATGTTTATTTTAACAATACATGAGTTTATAAATCGTAACTTTCTTACACTTTTGCATGTATTCCTATGCGCGCCTTAACCACCGTCGCGTCGCCTCAACCACCCGATCCATCGTGTTCCTTAATTGCTTTTTTCAATTATAACTTCTTAAATTAAAATTATGAAAAATTCCCTTTTTATACATAAATAAAGTATAAATAGACCTTTCATATGATACTAAACTTTCCCAAATACGTATAGAAGCTTTGCCAAAAATTCATGTTTTCTACCATTTGTAGGGTAATTTATGAAACAGATCCATGGTATTTGAGGGACCTATTTGTGACGCAAGGCCAAAGCCAAATTTTTAGCTTCCTCAAGAGCAAAGTTTAAACGTGTTGAACGTAAACAGTTTTAAATTTTTGTTTTCACAGCTTTTTACATTTTGATTGGCATATTTAACACATATGAGACTATTTTTAGAATATGATTAGATAATGAAATCTACTTGAAAATATTACATTACAACTAAGAAAAGAAATGGTGTTCAGTTCGGGATGCAACTTTTTGATCAAACAAAACTGTTTCCTGTTTGGGAATGAAGACGCACAAATCAATAAGCAGGTCACATAATTTCTTACTATCATGATCAAAACATGATAGAGAAGTTTTGAATAATGCATCTCTTATGACTTTTGACTGCTTTTCACGATCACGATCTTTTCAGTTAGTTTGTACATTTTGATCTTGCGAATCGTCTGTATATAGATTATACTTTTTTGAACAATGAGTACAAATGAAACGACATTTTTTCTATTGTTTCAAAAGCTAGCATTTTCATAGCTTTAATCAGTAGTCAGAATATGGATAAGAGACTATAATTGGTGCGTTTTGAAAACTTTTAAATATGCTAAAGCTATACAAATATTATAAATACATGTAGAGAAAACTGAACATATTGACAAATCGGCTAATTCTTTGAGCATCTTCAAGGAATATTTTTTATGAAATGTGGTAACAGCACAACGTGATTTTTATAAGAAATTGGAAAAGCATAAAAACACCAGAATCAAGAATGGACTTTTGGAGTACATGGTTATTGGTCAACATCCATTACTATTACAAAAAAGAACATTTTATGACGAAAAACTTCATCCCCTGCAATGGAGATGTAGGCGTAGTAAAATCGCAATGTGAATACCATGATACCACGATACTCACAGTGGCGTAACCAGGATGAAATCAAATAAAAATAAAATTTTAATATGAAGTAATGTTGGTGTTATTGGTTCCAACAGATCCAACACCAGCCTTGACCGGTTGACGACTACCTATCTATCTACCTATCTATCTATCTATCTATATACCTATCTATCCACCATGTCCCATAGGACGTTGGCTCCTCGGACAAATTCAGACCATCTATTCCTATCTTGCGCTTCCATATATGCCTTGTGGAAGGTGGTGCCAACAATGATGTCATCTTCCCATCTCTTCCTTGGTCTTCCCTGTCTGTTTGTGCCAGTGACAGTTTCCATAAGAATGAGTTTGGGTAGGCGGTTGTTGTTCATTCTACACAAGTGACCAAACCATATCAGCTGCGAGACAGTGGTACGAGCTAGGATAATTTTTGGTTGAAAGTGGCAGGAAGAGATTCTTGACAGAACTTCTTCATTCCGGATCTTATCCTTCCAGCTGATATTAACAATTTTTCTGTAGCATCGCATCTCAAATGCTTCCAACTTCTTCATGTCATTCTTTTTGATGGTCCAGATTTCAGAGCCATGCAGAAGTACCTTTATGAACCTAAATGGAATATTGGTGTAGGAAATAGAACTTTTAACTCTCGTGCAGTAAGAATATGGAACAATCTCCCTGTTGAAGTTAGATGTAACTTTTCTGATAATAGTGTCAACCAATTGAAACAACTTTGTGTTATAAAATGTTCTTAAATATTGTTTGATTTTTCCGTGCTTATACCATATATACTTCGTGTACCATGTTTGTATAAAACATATTCTTACTGCACGAGAATTAAAAGTTCTATTTCCTGCACCAATATTCCATTTAGGTTCATAAAGGCAGTTGTTACTTTGGCTTCTAGTACCCTTAGAATGAATATTAGACATAAAAATGAACCGAGAAGAGAGATATTCAGGTGCTATACCTTCCACGCACTTCAAAATAATAGTAATCATATGGTTGTACCACCTATCAGTAAGCTTGTTCCGTTGTAAAGCATGCATCATATCATTCACTGGAGTTCTTATATCAGCAGATAGAATAATACGTGCAAGTCTGTTCTGAAATACTTGACATGCTTGAAGTGAATTAAGTAGCTCGTTAGATGTATTGGTCCATACACAACAACAATAATCAAAGTTGGGCAAAACAAGAGCATTACCAAGCACAAGAATATCTTTAGGAACGAAGTATTTGGCACGTCTGATTACACCACATCGTTTAGAAATTTTAGTAGACATTTGATGTATATGTTCAGACCAAGTCAATAGTGGGACAAAAGCGACACCGAGATACTTAAATTCATTTACATATTCAATAATATTGTCATTGTACTGAATAGTAACATCATTAAATTTATCAAGTGTATGATGTGCACTGTCTTTTTAATATTGAGAGTAAGTTTGTTATTATTTAACCTCTTAGCGATACCACATAAGTGAGATTGTAATTTCTGTTGAAGAGTTCTAGGATCATTTGCAGTACTAAGGAGTGTTGTCTGCATACATGACACATTTACAATTAACATTATTTGGCAAACTGTTTACAAATATAATAAAAAAGAAGAAGTCCTAGAATGGACCCCTGTGGTATTCCAATATCAATATGTTTAAACTCAGAGAGTGTAGAATTAATATTTACAGCTTGAGTTCTATTGCTCAAGTACGATTCAAACCATTTGAGTTCATCACCTAATAATTCAGTTTGTCAATGAGAAGAGAGTGGTTTACACTTTTCTTAAGATCTAAACAAAATACCCCTGTGGCATTACCATAAAATCTTGAACATCTAATAAAGTAGTAGACGTTGAGTGATTGGTACAAAAACCAGACTGATCATTTGAGAGCAAATTCATGTTATCAAGAAAAGAATATAATTGGTTGTGAACAGATCGTTCAATAATTTTAGAAATAAGTGGTAGAACAGAAATAGGACGATAGTTACCAACATTCGATTTGTCACCAGCTTTAAAAATACGGTAGGGGTGACTTTGGCTACTTTCCAGTCAGATGGAAAAGTGGATGTACATAATGATAAATTACAAATATAAGCAATAGAATGACCCGGGAGAATGACATATGTGTGGAGCTGCTAGTTTTAAAAATCTAATACAAATTTGGTGGAGAGTGAGATGTGTTTATCACTCCAGACTCTCTGTCATTTCCCTAGTGCTGTTGATGCCAATAATAATCTGCTTCTGATTTCGCTGGTGGTGTCGTTTGATGGTGTTAGTGTTGACGACTACAACTATTTTGTAATCGTAATATCTTACAATATGACCGAAAAATGGGTATTGATGTAGGGTAAAAACTCCGTAGAGATTTTTTACAGTAATTTGAGAACAATTTTTATTTTTTGAGGATATGTGGTGATGTTGAATGACTAAAATATGACAAGATACAAAACGTGTCTTATTAGATTGACCTGAAATACACTCAGGCCAATCACCCACGTGAGGGTTAAGGCTTGTTACAACAGTTTAACTTATCCCTTTGAGCACACATAAATGGCTGAATTTATTGTTTGCACGAACTATCAATCAATGTGCAGAAAGGCATCGAAGAATTACACCTAATAAGAGGATGGAAATAAGTCCTTAAACAATTTCAGGGTGTATTGTTAACGTGAAAACACATTGTTACACTGATTTCTCAAAAGTATTGATGAAATATTTTCCTTCGAAGCTTAAGCTTTAATAATTCAGAGAAGAATTCCTAGATTGGTTCTTTTGGAAAAAGTAGAAGAAAAATGCAATCTTGGACGCCTTATTTTTTCTATGCGATGTTTTAAAGGGTATTTTTGTATCAAATGAACATGCACTATTATACACGCGTGTATAGTTCGAATATCTGCCACGCAGACTTATCTGTTTGCATTTTCTCCTGAAGAAGATCATTGTAATCTTAATTTATTTATACATTAATTACTATCTCATCATTGGTTTCTATCAACCTAACCAAGGTGTATAAAGGTTAAAAGAGCGGAGGCTTATGGTTACCTTTCCATTGATTTTTGATCTTGTAAAGTTTAAACACTTCATAAACTACACCAATAAACGTTACTTTGGTAGGTCTGCCCGAGGTATATTTCGGTAATTGAGATTTGTCTTTACTTAAGCAATTCTTGTATAATTTTAATCTCACCTTAGTAAAAAAATGCCATATCGAAGTTTCCTGTGTTTATGTCAAATTAGACCACAAGGCCGATCGAATATCGCTGAAATTAAACTACGAAAAGGTTACTTCAACATAACTTTTCCTGAGGAAAATTTCGTGTATGTTTCGGTAACCTATCATGTGTTTTGAGTGAAGTCATGTATAATGTTCATGTAATCGTAGTCATATTTCCTTTAACATTATTGGATATCCATCAACAAAATTTGATTCTTAATAAAACACAATGTCAAGTTCCCTAAGACTGGTTAGCTGAGGCTATTGTCACTTTGCGTGGGAGATGTTCGACAGAGGAATGGAGAGCATGTTATTGGTGTCTTTTCTGTGATATCTATTTCACCGAAATGCCCTGTAGACATTGCCTTAAGAATACCACGCGTGAAATGATGAGTAAATCCTGGGTGTTTATTTACACTTCATATAAGATAATGACAGAGTGACAGAGTGGATACCTAAATTTTACATCATGTAAGCGAGCAATTTAATACCTCGAAGTGTCTTCTGGATCAAACAGGTCCTTTTTTTTGTATTAACTGTCATGCTTTATAGCTTGAAAACAACACTAAGAACTTCTCATATCTGAAATGGATTAAACTATGGAAGTTATGCTTTATCAAATATTTGGATTCTAAATCTAAATCAATATTGTAACTTCTTTCATTAAGATACCAATGCGTAATTAACATTTTTTCTTGATCTGATCACTCAATTGGAAAAGTGTTCATAAATGTATTATGTCAATCATATTTTCGTGTATGCTGAAAAATATTATTTTATCTTATTTATTCATTTCATTCATTATTCACAATTAAACAACAAACATTTAGAAATAAGAATATGAATGAAAAGGTTACTAGAGAATGGAGAATGAAAATTAAATATCAATCAAGTCACCATATCTCCGCAGGAGTATTATTGACATACAAATGAAAACAGTAACAGATAAATATTAAAATAACATAAAAGCCAATAAAATTATATACAATTTATAAAAATATATTGATTAAGAAATCGACCAGTCATGGTCATACTTTGAATAAAAAATGGTATAAGAGCCAAGAATTGCACGTTTGCTAAGCACTTTCAACAGTTTTTTGCACATGTTTTTATGAGATTTGTTCCCAGAAATTAATTTGACAATTGTTTCAATATTGCACTTGTTTTCATCAGTTATTAAGCCCCTGCTGCAGTTTGGCATCATAATTCAGTTCCTCAAGATCTAGGATCAGACTGGAATATCTATTGATCTTACGTTCATGTGCATTGCGGATATTCTGCTCGAATGGAATCGTAAGCTCAATGATGACGATTGTTTTTGAGTCCCGATTGACAAGAACCATGTCAGGTCTTTGTTGGGTATTCAAAATATCAGAGGGGATAGTGGCCCCAGCAACTTTAGTAGGACCAGTAAGATCACAATAGAAATTCCAGGATGGATGGCAGATTTCTTTCAGACCGTCAAGGATGGAGCAAAGAACTGAATTATGACGCCAAGTATAACGGCCTTGTTCGAGCATGACATGACAATTGTTGAGAATATGATTCAAAGTTTCTTTCTTGGTACAAAAATTACAAGACGTAGTCATACGTTTGCCCCAGCGGCTCAAATTGGATTTTGTTGGAAGAGTGTCAAGAAAAGAATTGATCATAAATTTCATGATCCCTTTGGGCATGTCAAAAATGAAAGATTTCCAAATATGGTCAGCTTATTCTGATAAAGAGATCCTGAACATATCACCCTGGATGGCCAGATCTTTTAGTTTGTTCAGCCAGGTGTCAGAAATTTCTTCTCGAACTGATTTAAGGAGACAATCTTTTTTCATTTTGAAAGATTTTTCAGCACCCAGGTTACACAGCTTGATCTTATTTTCAGCATAATGTGTAATAGAAAATTTCTTGGCCCATTTTGATTCTCTAGCAAGCTTGGAGTCCAGAGCAGCAGTATTTACCTTAGGATCACCTTTACGCCTTGATGATAAATAGGCTGAAGCATGAGCTTCTAGTTAAGCTTGATAGATGGACTTGACATCAGTGAGATGGGGAATTTGAAGAATCCGTGTTGTTGCAGACCTTGGAAGTCCAGTCCATCTTTTCAAGTACCTCAATCAAGAAACTGAATCAAGAGCAAGAAGATGTGTCTTAGTTATGTCATGGACGGTTAGAATAAACCGACAAGAGGGAAGAAGGTAGTTTTATGTAAACCTTGAATTTAAATTCCCCTCTGACTCGATTCTGTCAAGTCGGGAGACAAGGTGGTCATTGACATAGTTGTACACATCTTCTTGCTTTCCTGAAAAACAGAGATGAGAACCAAGAAATTTATGAGGATCTTTTTCAATGGAATTTACATCATTTTCAGATAATTTATAAATAATAGAAGTTGGTTTACCACTCACAATAGAGAGTGACTTGCATTTAACTGGTTTCAATTTAAGGTTCATGGAATGAGTCCAGCTGGAAATTTCATTTAAAATACGCTGATGAGTCCTTTTGTTGGTGGTAATGAGATTAAAGTCATCTGCGAATGGGGTAGTATTAAATTTAGTACCATTAAGACTATATCCGAATCCTTCATTGCTTTGAAGTTTTTCAAGGATGGGATTGAACACAGCCAGGAAAATGATTGGGGAGAGTGGATCCCCTTGAAACACACCTTTGTGAAAACTAAAATTCGCTGACTCCCAGTTTTGGGTAACAACCTTACCTTGAAGTCTTGAATAAAGATTTTCAATGTAAGTTTTAAGTGTTGGTGGAAAATGGAATCTGGCGAGGGAATGGCTGATCAGGTCATGGTGGACAGAACCGAAAGCGTCCTCCAAATCAAAAAAGGTGATATGACAGGTACGATTATTTTTCTTGGCATGCGAGTTAATTTCATTTAAAACCTGGTTGTGTTCAATCACACCATTGATGCCTCGAATGAAGGCATTTTGAACAGAAGAGTCAATGAAGTTATTTTTCGTTAAATACTTAGTAGTACGAGTAGCAATACGGGGGGAAACGTTTTTCCCAAAACACTAGACAATGCAATCATCCTAAAGTTTTCGGGCTCTTTCGGGCTACCTTTCTTGTATATCAGTGTGATGGAAGATGAACACCAAGACGACGGTGGAATTTGCGATGTGGACAACAGATTTAGTGGCAAAATAAGGTACATATGATAAATTTTCAAAAGTGACCCATTTTTCTTAAATTTAGAAGCAAACCTGTTTTAGGCCTGTGACGAAAAATCACGGAATTGAACGAGGAAAATATCTACTTAAGTATTTAAGAATTAATAACTTTTGATTTAAAATGAAACAAACTGTGTTTTAAAGTCCATTTCATGAACTATAAAGTACAGTCTTTACGCACTTTCGGAATTTCCTTATACCACAAATAATTTACACGTAAGGATTCTAAGAGGTCTTTTAACACAATTTATTATATATGTATTAATTTTATATACTACATTATTATTTAACCATTGGTGAGTTATTGTCAGTTTTGGATATTTTTGACTACATATTACATGAAAGACCTGTTTTAAAATTGCCAAATATATCCTGATTTTTTTTATTTTAATCTTACAATCGGCAATATTTCAAGCCAAACTCAAATGCTTTTAGAGTTTGAACAACTTTTCACGAGTGAATACCAATTCAACAACAATATCATTATTTTTGCATTCCACACAGATGACTGGTCATCCCAATCTCATTTGCAAAGTGATTATTTCTCTTCAGCATTTGCATTAACTGATTGGATCACACCGAGACTATTTGGCAAAGTTGCGAATGAGAATGCGAATGTTTAGATCTGATATCAGATGTTGATACATACATGAAAAAAGTCAAAATTTCTCATAAGTCTCAACTTTAGCTGAATTTTTAGGCCATTGCAAGGCTATAGCTTCCCTAAGAGCAAAGTTTAAACGTGCTGAAAGTAAACAGGTTAATATTTTTGTTTTTCACATCTTTTTATATTTTGATTGGTAGATTTCACACATATGAGATTAAGGACTTGAAAAGCATATGATTAGATAATAAAGTCTACTTGAAAATATCACATCACAGAAAAGAAATGGTATGAATCTGTTCGGGATGCATTCCCTCTAAATGATTTAGTTTGTCTGAATAGTTGACATAGATATTTGATCAAACAAAACTGTTTCCTGTATGGGAATGAAAACACACAAATCAATAAGCAGGTCACATAATTTCTTACTATCATGATCAAAAAAATGACAGAGAAGTTTTGAATTATGCATCTCTTATAACTTTTGACTGGCTTTCACGATCACAATCCTAGTTTGTACATTTTGATCCTGCGAATGGTCTATATATAGTTTTTACTTACATTTGAATGATGAGTACAAATGAAATTACTTTTTTCTGCTGTTTTAAAAGCCAACATTTTCACAACTTTAATCAGTTGTCAGAATAGACAATTGATTTTTTTTGAAAACTTTGAAAAAAGCTGAAGCTATATAAATATTATACATGTAGAGAAAACTGAACATATTGACAAAGGTACTATAT
Source organism: Ophiothrix spiculata (assembly GCA_000969725.1). Classification (NCBI taxonomy): domain Eukaryota; kingdom Metazoa; phylum Echinodermata; class Ophiuroidea; order Amphilepidida; family Ophiotrichidae; genus Ophiothrix; species Ophiothrix spiculata. Next base: position 24,889 of record JXSR01S012658.1, read on the forward strand.
CTATACTATAAAGTACGAACCTATCTGAATCTGCGGTCAACCCACAGCGTACTACAGTTAAAAGAATGTAATATGCACCCAAGTTTTTACCAAATTATTATATCTAATTATAGTGAAATCTAGAAATTTGAATCACTTCTCACAAATTGTGTAGGGTTCACATTTTAAACAGGTTTTTGTCACAAAATACTTGGGGTATTCAGGTACAAGGTAACAATTAGCCTCCTTTAAATCTATTAGTGTGCAAGTGTCATCCTTTCATTGTGCACAATTACACATGTTTGTGAATAATTAGCACATGTTACACATTACACATGTTTGTGATATTTTAGCTGGTTCTCATATATAGGGGTTTGACATTATAGTTATAACCTTGAACTAAAATAAAAAAAAAGGAACCATATGTGTACCGTCGCGGCAAAAGGGTGTAGTTGTCGGCAACTTTAATTTTGCGCTAGAGGCCGGTAAAGTTGAAATATACCAAAATATGATGGGAAAGTCAATTTTGAGATTTTTGTGGAAATGAAATCTTTGAACCCTTTTGTATCCAAAATGTAAAGATGGTTAATCAAAGACAAGCTTGTAAAAAAGTGTGATTTTTATCGCTATGTCGAATCGTTTTCATCATGAAAATTTGCTGGAGTGTGCTTCCGTTTGCAAAATATGATCACAATACTGCGAGTTTTGTGCCTTTATTTTGCCCCTCCGTAACGTACTTATCTATCAAATTTGGTATCGTCTTCCATTGAGCCAAATTTCAAGTCGATAAACAAATGGGAACATGGTGGTTGCTATGGAGATTTGCTCATACTCTATTCAGACTGCACACAAAATCGAATGGAAAAACAGGCCTACCTTTAACAGCCTTTTTCTCACAAACTAGTTTTGACAAACGGTTATGAGTACGATTTTATAATTTGCCAAAACTTGTCAACCAAAGCTCCGATTTGCATGATTTTGGTATCATTGAAAAGGGAATTAAATGAGCTTTACCACCATATGAAAATCTCCATATTTTGGTTTTGACCCAACTGCACCCTTTTGCCGCGGCGGCACACATATGCATTATTGATAAGTTGAAGTCAAGTGACTTCAAGTGACTGATCAAGAAAGTTTTCTTTTGTTATGGAGTATATCTATTTATAACCACTCAACCCCAGAGTGGCGTTTCACTTTAGTGGTAATATATTATCCAACTTCATGTTTGCCTTTTCCATGGCTGGGGTACTCGGGTTTGATTTTGGTAGGAATTTTTTGGGGAGAATTTGTCGTGCAACCCACAAATTTACCAGTTTTCTATGGAAATTATTTGCGTACATTATTTTTACGTCTTTAATTAGTCAATTAAACACCTGAATAACTGAATTACCTCAAAATCTAATATAATTCATGATTTGTCATCGTAACTGACTAATTAATAGTGAATATCTATCAGAAATTAGTTATTTAATTCGTCATTCAGTTAGTCAATTGACAAATTAAAACACATTTTGATATTCGCTAATTAGACAGGTAAATAATCGTTTATTAATTAACTACTATTAAATTTCCAAATTACAAATTGAATATTTAGAGATGGAAACTATTTTTTAAACACCAAAAATTGTTTTTCAACATTTCAAAGACATTTACAGCATTTTTGTCATGAATTATGAAAAAGTCACTCTGCATGACTTATTTTTAATTAGTCAAATAAAACATGTTTTTTGACTAATTAATGTTTTTAGTATAGTATCTTACAATAAGGCCTATGACGAAAAATATGTGTATTGATGTAGGGTATAAACTCCGTATAGAGGTTTTTACCGTAATTATTTGAGAACCATTTTTATTATTTTTGAGGATAAGTGGTGATGTTGAATGACTAAATATGACTAGATACAAAACTTATCCTAGATTGGCTTGAAACACACTAGAAGGTCAATCACCCACGTGAAGGTTTAGTCCTGTTACAACAGTTTAACCTATCCCTTTAAGCACACATAAATGGCTGAATTTATTGTTTGCACGAACTATCAATCAATGTGCAGAAATGCATTGATGAATTACACCTAATAAGAGGGTGGAAACCTTAAAGTCCTTAAACAATTTCAAGGGGCATTGTTAACGCGAAAACACATTGTTACACTGATTTCTCAAAAGTATTGATGAAATATTTTCCTTCGAAGCTTAAGCTTTAATAATTCAGGGAAGAATTCCTAGATTGATTCTTTTGGACATAGTAGAAGAAAAATGCAATTTTGCAAAAAGTATCATATCAAAATCTTGGACGCCTTATTTTTTCTATGAGATGTTTAAAGGGTATTTTTGTTTTCAAATGTGCACACTATACACGCGCGTATAGTTCAAATATATGCCACACAGACCTATCTTTTTGAATTTCCTCCTGAACAAGCTGAAGATGATCATTGTAATCTTAATTCATTTATAATTACTGTCTACTCATCATTGTTTTCGATCAACATAACCAAGGTGTTTATACCAGTATAAAGGTTAAAAGAGCTTGATTTTTGATCTTTTAAAGTTTAAACACTTCATAAACTACACCAATAAACGTTACTTGGGTAGGTTTGCCTGAGGTATATTTCGGTTATTGAGATTTGTCTTTACTTAAGCAATTCATGTATAATTTTCATCTCACCTTAGTAAAAGTTTGCCATATCGACGTTTCCTGTGTTTATGTCAAATAAGACCACGAGGCCGATCGAATCGCGCTGAAATTAAACTACGAAAAGGTTACTTCAATATAACTTTTCCTGAGGACAATTTCGTGTATGTTTCGGTTACCTATCATGTGTTTTGAGTGAAGTCATGTATAATGTTCATGTAATCGTAGTCATATTTTCTTCAACATTATTGGATATCCATCAACACAATTTGATTCTTAATAAAACACAATGTCAAGTTCCCTAAGAATGGTTAGCTGGGGCTCTATTGTCACTTTGCGTGGGAGATGTTTGACAGAGGAATGAAACACTTGTTCTTAGTGCCTTTCAATGATATATATTTCCCTGAAATGCCCTGTAAATATTGCCTGAAGGATGTTGCGCGTGAAATGATGAGTAAATCCTAGGTGTAAGTTTATTTGCACTCTTATAGGATAATGACAGAGTGACATAGTGGATACATACGTTTCACATCATGTAAGCAAGTAATATAATACCTCAATATATCTATAGTATTAGACCAAACATGTCTTTTAAATGTCTTAACTTTCATAGTTTGAGGAACAATGCCAATCAAATAAGAACTTTTAATCCGGATGGATGTAGTAAACGGATAAATCTTTTGATTTATTTAATTTAATCAAATTAGATTATAAAACATGAAAATGCTTTCAATTGGAGTTTCTGATATAGTCTCCGGGAATATAGTTTTGTTCGTTTTATTTCAATTTAATAATATTTCTCATAAAAATAATTTTATTTTCTACTCTCTTGTTTAAAAGAAGTATTGTCAATGGTAATTTGTTTTATAAGTAACATTGTAACCTTGGGAAAGAGTTTGAATGATCAGTAGTCAGCTATCACAATCCCGAGATCGCAATACTGACTTGCGTATGAATTATCGTAATATTTGATATCCTAATTTAAAAAGTAAACTCACCAAAAGTAGCACAGAATTCAAGATATACCGTATTTCCACTTGAAGCATAAATGTTGTGAAAACATTTTGAAATGCAATAAAAGTTATATTTTTGGAAATAAAGTGCATTTTCGTGTAATTTAGTACAATGTACACTAGTATTTATTTTCTTTTTTATTTTAACACTATACAGTGGTACAATGAATCACCATCTATCACCAATGACATTTCATTTATAAGCTTATTGGTTAGTGTATGGTAGATATTAATACCCTCTAAACGATTTGCCATATCGAAGATTCTTGTGTTTATGTCAAATATGACTACATGGACGATCGAATCCCGCTGAAATTAAACTACGAAAAGGTTACTTCAATATAACTTTTCCTGAGGACATTTTCGTGTATGTTTCGGTTACCTATCATCATGTGTTTTGAGTGAAGTCATGTATAATGTTCATGTAATCGTAGTCATATTTCCTTCAACCTTATTGGATATCAATCAACACAATTTGATTCTTAATAAAACACAATGTCAAGTTCCCTAAGAATAGTTAGCTGGGGCTCTATTGTCACTTTGCGTGGGAGATGTTTGACAGAGGAATGAAACACTTGTTCTTAGTGCCTTTCAATGATATATGTTTCCCTGAAATGCCCTGTAAATATTGCCTGAAGGATGTTGCGCGTCAAATGATGAGTAAATCCTAGGTGTTTATTTGCACTTTATATAAGATAATGACAGAGTGACATAGTGGAGACGTTTAAGTTTCACATCATGTAAGCAAGTAATATAATACCTCAACATATCTTTCAGATCAAATATGTCTTTTAAATGTCTTAACTGTCATAGTTTGAGGAACAATACCAATCATATAAGAACTTTTAACCCGGATGGTTTTAGTAAACGGATAAAACTTTAATTTTTTATTCTTATTTCCTAAGTGTTTTTTTTAATTTAGTCAAATGAGATTATAAAACTTCTGATACATTATATATCTCCTAAAGATATTTTCATTTTTCTGCTATCAGAAGTACTGTTAATGATAATTTGTTTCTAAATCCATACGTTACATTGTAACCTGGGAAAAATTTAAGCCTTTAGTGGCCAAATTATTTTTTTTTAATTTGAGCAGATAAACTAACATATCTAGGAAAGCTAACATCCAGGGAAATTTAATAAGTGACACGGCAACATAATTTGGTCGTTCATATGGTTGTCATGGCAACCAAAATGTAAACATTTTATTTTGTCCATAATAAGATTAATTGTTTCTGGAGTCAAAAATATATCTTTCCAATATTCCGCCTGAATGGTTAAAATCGGTCCTTGTATGGCTGAGATATGTCAAAAAAGCTGAAAATTGAAACCGATAAAAAAAAATGCGCAAAATTGACAAAATGGCCGCCGCTTTGTAATTTTTGAGGCCATTTTGGAACTTTTTAAGCACAAAATGTATTTATTTTGGCTTCAAAATTTAGTTAAAATATAAATTAAACTTTTAATTACCAAATCCTCAATAATTGGACATTTTTGTGTACTTTTTACTTGCCCGCCAAATTTAAACCATTGTTTCACACATTGTGCATGTAAATGCATGGGATTTTCACATATTTTCCTTAATTTCATGCTTTTTGAATACAATGCAATGGCAGGAAATTGAACACTGAATGTCAAAATGAGTCAAATTTGGTATTAAAATAAAGGACATTTTGTCTGCTTTGTATTTAAATACATTCCAAACAAACCCAACACTCATATACCCTTCAGAATGTTGCTGGAAAGGAACACCCTTGTTATGGGTCAAAATGACTCATATGGCCACTAAAGGCTTTTAAGAGGTTAAAATCAAACAAATGAATGTCCAACGTAATATATAATTGTAAAACTCCAGTCAATAGTCAGTTATCGCAATCCCGCGGGATTGAAATACTGACTTGCGTATGAATATTCATGATATTTGATACCCTAATTTAAAAAGTTATGATATTAGGTGGTGATAAGGTTTTCCTATGCATGTTTAAATTGCTTATTATTTTGTACTGCAAGGTATTGGTATTCACGAACCAAACGTTGCTCATATTCTTTAGGAAACACCAAAAGGCATAAACAAAAATCATCGAAGATTACAACCACCCTCTTCAGGGCTATAAATATAACTAGATACAAAATACTATTTCAAATTGTCATGTTGGTTTTAGCCAGAAACAAACCGAGGTCAGTCACATGAAAGTTAAGTCTTGGTACAACATTCTACCCTATTGCTTTGAACACACATAGAAATGGCCAAAGTTAGCCTTGGTAAATTGTTTGCACTAACAATGCTAACTATCAATCAATGTGCAGAAAGGCATCAACGAATTACACTAAGAGATTGAATAAGCATGCTGATGGAAAAAAGTGCTTAAACAATTTCTAGGGACATGATCCAACGCGTAATTACTCTTTTCTCAAAAGTGTTGATGTAGTATTTTCCTATGAAGCATAATCTTGAATGTATAGAATTATTAGGTTGATTATTTTGTAAAATTTGTAGAACAATGTAATTTTGCGAGAAGTATCAATTTGTCTTGGTCCCCATTTTTCTCTACGTTTTTAAGCACTATACAGGGTGTCCCAATAAAAATGCATCACTTTTGTTTTTGATTATATCTCAAAAACCAATGAACTAAAATTAAAACTTTTTTCAGAATAATACTTTTATAGTTTAGTCTTTAATCAGTGAAAGTTTCAACAAAATCCGTCGAGCCGTTCTTGCGAAAACTAGAATTTTGTAAGAAGACTCAATTTTATCCCATTCCAATGGGCTTTACCACAGTAACTCATATTGGCAACTAGTATCGATCTGATATGACCATATCCCCACAGCAATAGGCCTACTCTAAATGGAAACCTCATTTTATTAATGGATAAACACCTTTTCAGGAAAATAGTTACAAAACAACAACCACAACAACAAAGACAACAATAGCAACAACAACAACAGAAAATTAAGAATTTGAATAACCTAAATGAAACTTGAAAGCTTGTCTAAACACACTCGACTCCTTCATCGTCAGGAATTTAGAACATCGTATTGACCAGGAAAATGATGATAAGAACACAAAGGTGTCTGGAAACTGATTGTGAAAGGAAGAGTTGCTTGGAATTTACTAAGAACTAAATCAAGAAATATTCAACGTGCGCTATAATGGACCCAGACTTCCCACTTTTACGAGAAAGTGAATAACTGCTTTGATATTTGGATTTGAATATGTTGATAATGTTTTATTTTTTAAAAACACTTGAAACATAAAAGATACAAAAGATTTCTGAAATAGATTTTCCATTAAAGGAAATCTCTGCCTTGTTTGAGTTTTGTTGAAAAACCATGAACTCATTGTTTTCTTTGCATTTAACGCTAAAAACAGCAAGACCTACATAGGTGTAACTTTCAGTGCTGAAAAAGATATCACAATCATGTTTTAGTGTCTATGCCATATTTTGTGATCTTTAAGAGTTTGCTTTGCAAGTTTAAAGTAAATTGATCAATAGTAACCAAAAGATGTGCTTCATGATAAACATGATTTACTGTGGTAAACCCCATTGGAATGGGATAAAGTTGAGTCTCCGTACAAATATCTAGTTTTCTCAAGAACGACTCAACGGAATTTGCTCAAACTTTTTACTGATGAAAGACTAAATTATTCTTATTATTATTCCGAAAAAAGTTTTATTTTTTGTCTATTGGTTTCTGAGATATGAGCAAAAATAAAAGTGATGCATTTTTATTGGGACACCATGTATGTATATGCTCATATAGTTGGTACAATCTACCACGCATATCTATCTGTATTTATCCCTGAGAATATAATTGTAATTTTAATTCATTAATAGTAACTATCTACTCGAGATGTTTTTCTATGCATGTTTAAATTGCTCATTATTTTGTGCTGCAAGGTATTGGTATTCGAGAACCAAACAATGCCCATATTCCCATTGAAACCCCAAAAGCCATAAACAAAAAGCAATAAAGATACAAACCACCCTCTTCGGGGATATAAATTTAACTAGATACAAAATGCTATTTCAAATTGTCATGTTAGTTTTAGCAAAAAAAAACCTAAGGCCAGTCACTCACTTGAAGTTTATGTCTTGTTACAACAGTTTGAAATATTCCTTTAAGTACACTTAAATGGCTGAAATTATCATTGGAAAATTGTTCGCACTAACCATGCTAACTATCACTCAATGTTAAGAAAGGCAGCAAAGAATTACACTTAAGAGATTAAATAAGCATGCTGTTGGAAATAAGTGCTTAAACAATTTCTAGGGACATGATCAAACGCGTAATTCCTATGAATATAGAGAATTCTTTGGTTGATTCTTTTGAACAAACTTGTAGACCAATATAATTTTGCAAGAAGTATCAATATGTCTTGGTCCCCAGTTTTCTCTGCGTTTTTAAGCATTTTATATGTTAGTATATAGTTCGAATAATCTACCATGCAGATCTATCTGTGTTTTATCCCTGAGAAGATAATTGTAATTTAAATTCATTAATATATAGTTACTAACTACTCGAGATGAATGTAGTAAATACAACGGATAAAACTTTTATTCTCTATTTCACAGTCTCTCTAAATTCAGTCAAACGTGTTTTCAATAGAACCGGAGTTTCTTACACATTTTGTTTTATATACTCGTAATTTGGTTTGAATTCAATTCAATTCAATTCATTTCAATTCAATACCATTTGTCCTAGAAAAATAAACCTTACGATCTTTGCGTGCAACGTTCTTGGATATATCGGATAGTTGTAAATATGTAAAGGTTGAATTTTATTAAATGTAATGAACTTAATTATACTAATTCCATTTCAATCGGTGGAATAAAAGTCCTGCTTTATTAAATACTTTTTAGAAACTTCTAAGTTTGTCATATTCTTCAAGAGTGAATACCATGGGGCAAGGCTTAATCACAAGACCGACAATTCAACAACAATATTATTATTTTTGCATTCCACACAGATGACTGGTCACCCCAATCTCATTTGCAAAGTGATTATTTCTCTTCAGCATTTGCATTAACTGATTGGATCACAACAAGATTTGACAAGAATGCAAATGACTCATTCCATAAAAATTGAACTTTTTTACTTCAAGCAAAAAATCTGCTTTTTTATTCGACCACATAAGCAGGTTTTTTAGTCATGCATTTGTTACTTGGTACGTGAAAAGTATTTCACAAACAGAAATTGTAACGTTTTCCTGTCCGTGCGTGAATGATAAATAGCATATATTTTATTTCAAAATGTCACAAACGTTACCAAAAAGTTACATCAAAATGTCACAGACGATACCACACAAAACAATGCATTAAAAGAAATCCTGACAATAAAATTTCCTTCAATTTTTATGAAATATTTGTTAATATGTTACCCATTATCTGTGTAAAGGGCAATAAAAAGATCACTAACACGTCAGAGAATTTTTACTTTGAAGTCATTTGGAGCAGAACGTTACCGAACGTTACATGAACTTTATTCAGGATTTTGGCAATTAATGTAATTTTTAAACATCTACATGTCTTGACCTCCAGTGAGCACCATTTCCAACATCAAACTAATGGGTAGCAATTTAAAAGTGATCTTTTCGGTCACAAACGTTACTTTGGAATCACTCAAATGCGAATGCCAATGTTAAGATTGTAATATGTTCCTGTTTTGATCGAAATAGTGTTAATACATATCGACTTTTTCCGAAATTCTCAAAGTGAAATATTTTTGGCAAATTACAGTTTATATCTTCTCTAACAGCAACGTACAAACGTGTTGACCCTAAGCAGTTTATTTGTTGTCTGTCATAACAGTTTGGTGTATATATATATATAGTTGATTGGCAGATTTAACGGGGACAACTCGCTAGTCCGAAAGCTTGCTAGTCCGACGGCTTGCTAGTCCGACAACTCGCTAGTCCGAATTTTAATTTAGGCTCGCCAGTCCGAAAAATGAAAAAGGCTCGCTAGTCCGAATGTTATAAAACGGCTCGCCAGTCCGAATTTAAATAACAGCTCGCTAGTCCGAATTTCAAAATAGGCTCGCTAGTCCGAATTCTGAAATAGGCTCGCCAGTCCGAATTTTAAAAACTGCTCGCTAGTCCGAATATGACAAAATGTGTGCATATTTCTATTACAGTTTTTCAAAATTCGGACTAGCAAGCTGTTTTCAAAATTCGGACTAGCGAGCCTATTTCAGAATTCGTACTAGCGAGCCTATTTTGAAATTCGGACTAGCGAGCTGTTATTTAAATTCGGACTGGCGAGCCGTTTTTAACATTCGGACTAGCGAGTTTCTTTTAAAATTCGGACTGACGAGCCTATTTTCATATTCGGACTAGCGAACCTTCGGACTAGCGAGCTGTTTTTTTCGGACTAGCGAGCCTTTTTTAAGATTATATTTTCCCCATTGAATAACGTTTCGGACTAGCGAGTCTTCGGATTAGCGAGCTTTCGGACTAGCGAGTCGTCGGACTGGCGAGCGGACCCCGATTTAACACCTATGAGACCAAAAACTTGAATAGTATATGATTGAATAATGAAATCTACTTTGAAATATTACATTACCGCTAAGGAAAGAAATGGTGCGAGTCTCTTTGAGTTTGAGTTGCATATCCCCTAAGCGATTTATTTTGTCTGAATAGTTGACATAGATATTTGTTCAAATAAAACTGTTTCCTGTTTGGGAATGAAGACGCACAAATCAATAAGCAGGTCACATAATTTCTTACTGTCATGATCAAAACATGATAGAGAAGTTTTGAATTATGCTTCTGCTATGACCTTTAACTGCCTTTCACGATCACGATCTTTTCAGTTTAAGTTTGTACATTTGATCTTGTGCATGGTCTGCACCAGTACTGGTCTGCACATAGTTTATACTTTTTAAACTGATTGGTGTAAATGGAACTATATAAATTTCCCCATAATAACCTACTTCTCTTATTTTCGTCGAGCAAAATTAATTAGACAATAATAACCTGCGTAATAGCGCGATCCAATCTAATAAGATTATTGCTACTTTTACGCAAACAACTACGCGGTCATTATCAAGTAACAATAAACCTTTTCAAAATCCATTCGGAAATCTCCGGAACGTCAATCACATGGCCGTTTTATCAACCAATCACGTATGAACTCATTAGCATAGGCCCATAGGATTTTGTAAACAAACCTGTTCCGAAAATTCTGTCGCATTTTCAGTGCAATGAAAGAGGCACTAAATCTGAACAACTTTTTGCTGGGGGCACCATATGCTCACTGACAGAAAAAGTGAATTTTTCATTTGAAACCGTTTGATTAAACTTATAATTGCCAGTATATATAATTCATTATGTATAAAATTATACATAAAAGGCATTAAAAATGTCAAAAGAGCGGTTATTACATGCAATGACAATAATAACTTTGGACCATCTATTTTTCGGTCATTGTGTGAATTCGTCGGTGGTTGTTGCTGTGCTCCCTCAGAAAAATACATCTATCCAAAACAATCACCTCAGAATATACACACAATGACCTCAAAAGAGATGGTGCGCAGGTATTATTGTTTAATTATTGAGTCCACGTTTCATATTTTTTGGAGTTATGACCGATTGAATTGTTGCCAAAAGAAGAAATAAAATTCGTACAAATACACAATACAGCCGCCTGCTGCAGCTGTGTAATTCCCCTGTCATATTCAATGATTTCAACGAAGTAATTTCAGGGATAGATGCTATGATATGTAGGTCAGGTCATTTTTAACAATCAATTAATATATTGGTGCCACTTGGGCTAGAAACACAATTAGACATTTTATTAAATAATGATATTGTTAAAATTAATAATGGTAGCTGCAGAGGATACTTGATGGTACTTAGATATATATTAATCTTGACGTTTGGAATATTTAAACTTATATAGATGTCACAAATATTTTTCCTGCTGTAAGCTTGATTAATGTAACTTTGGTAGAATCAGAGAATACCTGCTGTCAATATTTGTTCAGAAAATATATTTACAGTGTAAGGGCTTGTCACACATTCGTCACATTCGTACACTGGTTTGGCTATCGATATGCATGTATTTCAATGACCGACACAGTGTACGTTATGCTATGGCCTATTGCCTGACTTTTAGATGTGTTAAAGTGTAGCACGGATGTTATTTTTCTGATACTGTCTATCAAAAATTCTTTACTAATTGATTTGACTGAACGCTTAATCTAGTGCAAAATCAAATTTTTAAATCATTTATTATTGAGAGATACAGGGGAGACAGAAAACTACAACAAAGCTGACCTGTTAATATGTACATCGTTCATTTATGTGATATTTTAAGACTTCAAGGTTATCATTTTTGTTTTTGTTTTTTGTAATTAGTTGGACATTTGTTGCACGTACATTAGGTAAGACTGCAGCATGAGACCGTTGTTGAAATAATTCCAATGTTTTTTTTTCTAAACCAACAGACAGAGCTTTGGAGATGAAATAATTATGTATGACACTATTTAGAGACTCATTAGAGATCTCTTCTTCATATATGAAATATATTTTGTCCTCTAGGAAACGCTGTAACAAAGATTAGAATAAATATCCATACGCTATTAAACAAAGTCCATAAACGGAGTCTTTGTTGACAGACCTGTTGTAAGACGATGAGACAACTTTGTGTAGTAAAACTTTAAAACCTTTAAAAAGTACATTTATTCTCTATTTACATATTCCTGTACAAGCACTTTAAACAGTCATGCTCATATTTCTGGATCAAATAATCATTAAAATATCAAAAGGTTTCAATTGGTATTCTATAAGAACGTCTATTAATAAGCTTGTCTGGTAAAAACATCTGTTTCTGGTCATGAACCGCTTTTAATCTTGTTGACGTCCAATTCAATATTCAATGTTTTTCTTTCTAAATTTCATTTTTAAAGTAGCTATACTCCTAGCTTGCATTGTGCCACTTGTCATTTGTTACATTTTCTTTCTTGTTATGCTTGATGTCATACAACTCGAGCGTGTCAGCATCTAAAGCAATTCCATGTTGGGGTCCTCTCTATAATTGCTTCAAAATGGACATGGACAGAATACTTTTCTGGCGAGAATCGATGAGCAGAGGTGATGATCGTTTTGGTGAGAAAAAGAAAGTCAATATTACTAGATAACTTATTACGTTTAGTTCTAATTGTTAATGTAAAATTGGATTTTGCTTGTCTATATTCCTCTTAGGTCAAGTGGACATCGATGAGATCTGTATTGCATTAATATGATTAAAACAACAGTTGTATGGACGTTTGTCTAAATGTCTATATATACTCACCTAGCACTGGTTTAGCCCTGTGTCTGATACTTCCAATTTCCAATAACAAATATCAGGCGAGGAGTAAGAACATTACCTAAAACACTAATTTGGTCTTAAGTGGTTCCTAAACTTATGTGAGTTATACGTTTTTGCAAAATATTATTCTTAATATTTTTAAACACAAGGAGTTGTAAAATGTCAAATATTTATAAGTTAGTTTCAATATAATAGCATCTATATATTATTCTGTCCGGTAAACGTAATGCAATTTGGAGTTTTCGAAAGCAGCTTATATATCGTGGATAATGTAGGTATGATTCGATTCTGAACTCGTAATTTTCTATAAAAAAAAACCCGATTACACCTCAAAAATAATAATATAAAAAGGTATTCAGCTTACAATGAAAGAATGGGAATTCTACACTATATCAATACAAACTGTTTGACGGCTAATTGTAAGAGACTAGGACAGTCTAAGATAGAGTGGTTGTGGCTGGTGTGGGATTTGTGGGCCAATCTCCGCGAGTATAAAATTGTCTACTATGAAATTAAAATAAAAAAGTCAGGATGTTTGCGCTTAACAATTACCTATACAAATTTAAAAAAGTTTTATCTCAGATATCTTATTTCAAAATGTTTAAACGTAACCAATACAGTTTAGTTTGAATAATCTCATATCAGTAATCCAACAGCAAATAAAGCTTGTGTTTTAAAACTGCAGAAATTTATATAGTTCCATTTATACCAATCAGTTTAAAAAGTATAAACTATGTGCACACCATGCACAAGATCAAATGTACAAACTTAAACTGAAAAGATCGTGATCGTGAAAGGCAGTCAAAAGTCATAGCAGAAGCATAATTCAAAACTTCTCTTTTATTTTTGATCATGACAGTAAGAAATTATGTGACCTGCTTATTGATTTGTGCGTCTTCATTCCCAAACGGAAACAGTTTTGTTTGAACAAATATCTATGTCAACTATTCAGACAAAATAAATCGCTTAGGGGATATGCAACTCAAAGACACTCGTACCATTTCTTTCGTTAGCGGTAATGTAATATTCCAAAGAAATACATGCATATCGATAGCCAAACCAGTGTACGTTATTTGTACGAATACCGGTACGAATATGACAAATGTGTGACGAGCCCTTACACTGTAAATATTGTCTGAACAATATTGACAGCAGGTATTCTCCGATTCTACCAAAGTTACATTAATCAAGCTTACAGCAGGAAAAATATTGTGACATCTATATAAGTTCAAATATTCCAAACGTCAAAATTAATATATAACTAAGTACCATCAAGTATCCTCCGAAGTTATCATTATCAATTTTTAACAATATCATTTATTTAATAAAATGTCTAATTATGTTTCTAGCCCAAATGGCACCAATAAATTAATTGATTGTTCAAACTGACCTGACCTACATATCATAGCATCTATCCTTGAAATTACTTCGTTGAAATCATTGAATATGACAAGGGAATTACACAGCGGTTGTATTGTGTATCTGTACGAATTTTTTCTTCTTTTGGCAATTTTTTATATGTTTAGCTTTTCTCATGAAACTTGGTCTCAATAATGGACATTAATTTTGCACGACAAAAATAAGACAAGTAGTCAATATGGGGTCAAAAATGCAATTTTCTTTCAAAACTTTCAACTCCAACAGAAATCGCTCAGCTGGAACGAAATTTGGTCATATGATGTGTCTTTAGTGTGTTCACAAAATTTAAACTGGGAATTAAATTCAAACTTGTCATTAAGGGTCTTTTCAGAACAAATTTGTGTTTTTTTTCATTAAAATTAACAGTTTTGCATTCAACTGTTATTGTAAAACTCAATGTATTGATCCACAAAACACTTTCAGAATTTATCATATCGAATCAACTTGAAACCTGTACTTTTTTCGCCGCAATTTTCGCATTTGTAAAGAACTGTTACCTAATATCCCACTAATTGTGGGGCGATAAACTCTCCAGAAGTGTGTGATACGTATCAAAACGTTACCATGGTAAAGATTACTGTTTAGTATAAGTTAGTTTCATAGGGCGCGAGCAACTAACATTTTCTTATCTCAGACCACAGGATATATACCAAAGAGTACAGGAAACTATATATATCAATGTTGGCTTGCACCTGTACGCAGCAGTGTTTTTATTAAGGTTGCAGGGTATGTGTGTATGAGTGTGTGCATTTTCGCGGGGCTGTGAGCATACCCGCATTTTTTCTTCATTTTATAGTTGTGCATATTCGCATTAACCCTAACAGGATAAAATCATACAAAACCATACACAGCCTAAGTCCAAATACGTCACGATCAATCATTTACGCTATCACCCCAGTCTATATCTAAGCACGAAATGCCTAGCCTGCCTGAGTTCCCCCGTAGCACGAAGCCCTCACTCTCGCTTCTGAAACCAAAGGTTGCGGGTTCGCGCCCGGGCCCGGTGTCATGAATGCTACAGTCCAACCCATGTATTGTCCGGGTTCCTATATATTTGTATAGTATGTACTTTGTACGTGTATCGATCACACATCAGGGTCACGCTTTACTCCGTTGAAGTCAATGGAGGGTGGACAATAAAATGGGTAGGACTGTGCCATTCATTACACCGGCGCGCGCGCCGCGCGCGATTTTTTTCTTCCTCCCCCACTCTATGACGTGTTTGTACTTTTTTTGTGTACGTTTATTTTACCCCTTCCCCGTAAAAATGCTAAAAACGGTGTGTACTGTTAGGGTTAAACGTATCAACTTGGCTGCAAAAGTGATCGTTAATGTCCCTGTCAGTTGTTTTGTTTCATTTTCAACTCGGTTGTAGAAGCGCCTGACATATTCAAAGTGCTTTTGAGCTTTATTTATCTATGACAAAAATTATCCAAAGCATGCCTTTAAATTTTCGATAATATGTCTTCTGAAAGCCTGATTAAAATATGCTAGATAAAGTATTGATCTATTCTTGCTATGGAGTTTGGTCAATTTTGTCTACTATCATTTTCTCTTCAAAAAAGTAAATTTCAATATTTCCTCTAAACTGAGAAAATATTCAAAAACTACCATTTTATACA
>JXSR01S012658.1:50264-71061 GCA_000969725.1 Ophiothrix spiculata
AAAGTCGACCATTAGAAATGCTATATTAATTTTTATATTTTTTACATATGTTAAAAAGCATTTTTGCGCACTTCAAAATACTGAAATAAACCATGCACTAGGGTCGCCGTGTTAGTTTTCAGAAAAAATGACAAAAACGGACATGTTTCAATAAAATTTGATTACTTTGATGGCATATCTATGTCTGCATAAATTCCCGCGTATGTGTGATTAACCAAACGCGTTAGTGTTCATTGAAATTTGCGCACGCAAATGAATGCAAATCCTTTTTTTTTTTTTTTTTACTATTTATGAAAACAATAGTTATCCCGCAGTCGTAAGCAACTGCATCTCTGAGAAAACCCCCTAATTGGATCAATAATCTTGAAGAAATGTCTTGAAATATTTCGCTTATATAGGTTTTTGTTGCGCAGATACGGCTTTGTGGCGCTCCACCATCGATGTATCCAATTTATCACTTTGATAAAGGTCTCAGTCTTCACCGTATAGAGCCAAACGAACGCATAAAGGCCTAAATATATTTTGTCATTTTTATAGTGATTTTCATTCAGAATTTTTCTCATGGTGTTACATTTTCTCCATTATGTTAAATTTTTATTCGGAATGAAAATTTTCATTTTGATTTTTTCTCATGGTGTAAAATTTTGGTCATGGAGTAAAATGTTTCACCATTTATGAAAATGTTTCATGATGGTGTTCAACGGGGCAAAGATCGATCTCATTAGGTCGAGAACAATACCATAATTACCTTGGTCTTTTCATTATAATCTTAAATCTGTCCTTGACAGGTACTGTGGATTTGATTCTGCTGAAAAGATTTTCTGACTCCTTTGATATTTCTCCCAAGAGAAACATTTTCATTTGGAATTTTTATCACCGTCTTGATTTTTTATCATTCTATTTGTAGTTTTAGAGGATTATTCCGATCGATAATATAGTCTAGGAACTCGAGGTCAATGTGCATTCAGCTCTACGGATTTTCAAGATGGTAAAAAAAACAAAGTATATCTACAGCTTTACACAATTGTTTTTTAAACATTGTGTGCAATGTGTTCGTTAGAAGTACGTTTAATTTGTTGTCCAATAATCCATACGATGGTGTCCCTTTGGAACACTTTCAGTATGTGACATGAGTTCTTCGAAGCAAATTCATGCTTTCATATAACACGTTCAAAATAATACCGAATAATTCTGATTCTTTCTTATGGCTGTTCTGAAAGTAATTGTCGTTCTCGCTTGCCAGGCACGTCACACCTTAATTGAAATAATATCTAATATTGACGATGGAATGAATCTAAGAGTACATCGCACTGGGACGGAATGAGAATTGACATTACTCTGGGGTAAATTCAATATTTATAATACGACGGGCAAGGAAGGTTAAATGTTTAGAGGATTAGAAACCAAAGTCTGTTTCTCCGGACAAGTGTTTTATAAATGCTGGGATCATACGTAACTTGTAATTAAGACCAATACTCTTAATTTTGAACGTGTTGCATGACATCATATATCATTAGCATCTTCATGGTTTTATTGAAATAATTGATAGAATAACTTAATTCCCAATCAGGACCATGTTACTTGTTGCTAATGTCGTTTTCCTATTATGATAACATTATCGTTACGCTAATAAAATTGCTGCCTATCTAACCCTTTAGATTAAGGGGCGCCTAATAAGAGTAAATAAAAAAATGTAATGTATATGGCCTTGAACATGATCTTCAAAGTCAAAATGAAAAAATGCCTAACTCAAGTCTGCAACTTATTTAGAATAGAATTGTCTATCTCACTTTATATTCATGCCAATATCACAATATGTTATATATAATTGCCTATTATAATTGCCTATTTCACTGTATGTCTGCCTTACTCAAAATACATTGTCAGTTAGGCAGAAATATTTGTGCCTATCTCACTTTAAAGGGGCAATTCATGATCCCCTTTTCATGCTCAAGGTCACCTTTATCAAAATTGAGTTTTTTAGCTGAAAAGAATCCTTGACTCGTATATGTTACAATGCTCAAACCACTCTTTCAAATGTCCTTGCATTTTTTTAGAAAAGTGAGAGAATGTGTCATTTTCTAATTATTGTTGGGCCCCCGACAGTAATTACAACACAGTAGCCTAAGGAGATTTTTAAAATACCAAAAAGCTTGTAACTTGAAAACGAATGGTCGGAATCAAGTGAAATAGCTGAAAATAGGTGAGGTTTTTGTCACATCATATTCATGAATTGCACCTTTAAATCCTGTCTATCTCACAATATGTTATTATATAATCTCATTTTATGAAATTGCCTAAGTGATTTTGGGTGGTTACATATTACTTCTAAAGATATGTAAACATAGCTGTTATATTTGTTTTGTATCATCAACTTATTATACAGGACATGTTCAAAAATGGCGACGGACTACAAATTGTTATATTGTGTTTCTTAATTTTCTACATTTTGTTCAAATGTTAGATAGGCAATAATTCTTTTAAACGTGACGATATATTTTTCATGTATCTATTCCCAGCCCCGTAAAGGTAGTTGTAACATTGTATTTGGTATGAAAAAAATTGCCCAAGTTTTCAAATATGTATTTGGTTTTGCAATGTGATTTTTAGTTTTTGCGCTATTCTAATCTAAAGTAGTAAAGGGACGTTTTGAACACCCTGTAGATAGTGGTTTTGTAAATAACAGCAAATACAAAATAACTTGAAACAGATAGAGAATAAAAAGATACTTTATAAATCGTAAATTTGATTTATTTGTGTCCAATTGATCCAAATTGTTACTCGACATTATATATTAAGATCACGGTTGAAGGGTAATGAAAAAGGACACATTGGTTTAAAACAAAGTCGAGCTATATTATTACATTGTTATTAGCCCACTTAGTCTGATTTGTATCCGAGTTTATTGTACTCTCTCTTGCAGCATCAGGTCAATGAACAAGCAGTTGGTGTTGTGAGATACAGGCCTGACGAGATGGGAATATAAAGTTTGAATGTTACTTTGTATAGTTATTTGACCATTCCACAATATGACATGTCAAAAAATATACTTGGTATCAAATTTTGAATATTCAACTACAAAAAGCAATACGTGTAACCATAAAGGGACAGAAAACAAAATAGAATTAAAGACAGCATTGAACAATGTTGAAAATACTACTTGTAACAGAACTGATTACCTGTCTCAGAAAATAACAATGGAAATGTAAAGCTTCGACTCTCTATTAGAATATTCTGCGGGGATTAGATGCCCTTCATTATGGTGGCACAGTACAGTTTGTGAAATTACACTTAATATTGAGAAAATTCTCCCCTTCAATTGCAATACTCTATTCATTATTTTCAAGAACGACGCAATTCTACAAATAGACACAATACTGCACCTTAATCATGTTAATGAACGCATTTACATAACCAAGGAACATATACGTATGTTATAGCATGAATATTTTTCAATCAGCTTTTACATCATTTCAAGAAACTCCATTGTATCCCTTTGTTCTATGGTTCTATTTCTTACTTTATAATTCATATATTATAGATCAAAACTGAAAATTACATAAATGATCACCAGGACTTTGCCCGAAGGATTCTGTTCCTGTCAATCAATGTATTTGCCTACTCAGAGGGCATGATCAGAATGATGTACCACAATAACTTTGCCTTAGATGATATTTTGATGTAGCAAAACAAGTCTGTCATTTGGAAGGTCAATTGTATCTGTCAAATGAAATCAAGCAGGCTAAACGAAAAAGAAGATACCAGGATTCCTCGCTTCAAATGGGATTTAATTTTGGTATGGGTTGTAATAAGAAGTATTAGTGATGAAACATTGCACAATAGACCTGATTCCAATTTTGAATTGCAGATCTATATGTTTTATACTAATGTCTCTCATAACAACCCGTGCAAAAATCCATTGGAAGCAAGGCATGATGGGAAGATCTTCTTTTGGTTAGACGAATTCCTCAAATGCACCCTTGCAAGTTTGTATTATCCAGGTTCTGTGTTGAGTTTTATGTTTAATTTTATGCTTGCTTAAGAAGAGTCCTCACAGACAATTCTGCGAATGTTTGCGGAACCTTTTTAATTTAGTCAACCCGCGTATAACAGGTACTGATATTTAACCGCACGGCATCAAAATTAAGTTATTAAGTGGAAAACCTTTTAAAATCCTTCACATTAACAGGAAACGCCATTGGGTAACAATCATTGGTGTCTGACGCAATACAGTTCTATTTAAACATTTTTGATTATCACCCATTTAGTAGAGTAGATAAATTAGTTAGGTACACCTCTATTATAGAGTAGAAGCTTATTAGTGAACGTTAACTACAACATTAATTGAAACATTAAATACCGAACTGTTTTGTGCAACCCTCAGCAAGAGATTAAAGGTTACGCCTAACACTAACCATGCTTACTCTGAATGCTGACCCTTTAAAATCTGTGTTCAAGAAAATGAAAAAAAAAAAAAAAAGCTTTTTAATTCAATATCATTTGGAGGCCCCTTTCTCCGATACGCCAACTCTTACTGAGATTAAACTCCTGAGTGAAAGCGATAATCGTGAGCTTATACTAAAGCGCCGACAAAGTCATGTTAGCTAGATCCTCTGCCCATGGTTTCTGAAAGAAAACATTTCTACTTTTACCCCATTCGTAACTCATAATATCAACACTTAAACACTTCTCTGTCTTCTGGCATATTTCCAAGCAATTTGAAACATTCTATCAGACCCCATTGGTCAAAAAAATAAAACTCCCAATCAACGATCTCTGGAAAACTATTGTTTTGACCTTTTCTCTACGTGTTGGCGACATGTTAATCTCTCCTACTAAGAACATTCGTGATTGTGAAAAACCTTTATTGCAACCTTATATACCATCTTTGCAATATTCTATGTATTTTTGTTCTTTGTATAATTTTTGTTCTTTGTATAATTTTTGATTTCATATACAGCGCTATGATATTCATGTAGCAGCCTATACAAATATCCATTATGTATGTATGTATACGTCAAATAAAATCGAGTGCGTAAAAAATGATCATGGGGATGGTTTAGTAGGGATCTATATTTTTTATGTTAATAACACATAAAAATATTCCACTTAATATTTTGATGTATATAGATCATGTTTATAATCTGTTAAATTAATATGAACTGAAAATGCATGTTGATTTAATAAGTACGTTTCAATCAATGGTGATTTGGTTACGGGAAATTAGTATAAGTTTAAATGGGTCAGATTCAAAATTAATTGACTGATATCAGTTGGATAACAATACCTCACCGGTATAGAGCCCTTTCATATCATTTTCTTGTGAGCCATTTCCGTAAAACATTCGGACATAATCAGAATGATTGGTTAAAATAGCATTGCCTAAGTCGATATTTTGATGTAGATTCTCCTCCAGATTCTCTTTTGATAAGGTCATTCCTGTCTTTCGAAATCAAACGTAACCAGTGACACGATTTAATGTATTATTATTATCTGGTTATACCGCGATGAAGAAAATGTTGAATAATAGATAATAGTATTAGTTTTCTTTAAAAAAATGTAGTTTTTGATATTAAGGCCCTATGTCATGCTTGTATGTCTATTAATATACATAACTTTCAACGAGATCAGCGCTTTGGAAATGGTCATTTACGTATGCGGTGTTTTGTTGTTTTTCTCTTCAATTAGAAAATGAAAGGACCCTGTTGACACGTCACCCGGTAAATTGACTCATTGAGTTGCCGACCACGCTACAGCATAACAAACTAATCTAGTCTTCTTAATGGTATAAGCGCAAAATATTGAAACCAAGATGAATATTAGGTTGGACATCTATTCCGGGGTTTAATTCTATATTGTCAGCACCAGTAATGCGCACTTAATCAATAGGCTTTTACTTAATTACAAAACACTATGGTAGCATCAAGATAAATGATGATAACCAAGACTTGGTATCTTATAGGGACGATATAACCACAAAAAAAATTAATGTTTGTTTTTACCTTTTTCTTAGTAAAGTTGCGGTGATAATATTGGTATTGTTGAACCCTACTTATTTGAATAAGAATGAACACACAATAAGTTCTGAAGCCAAGCATTATCAGTTCTTAAATGAATTTGAATTAGTTACACTACAAGTTTATATATGTAGGGATACCAATTATATCATATTAAGTAGCGCTCTTTATTCATTAAGCAGAGTGTATGACTAAATTGGTTAAGAGGATGATTTTTCTATATATTGACGGAATTGATATGACGAATTTTTGGAATCGGTTAATATGATGTATATTTATACTATAAAATTATGTCATGCTATATTACATAATGATTTAAGTGATTTACGGTTGAGCCATGCAATAGTTTTCACTAAACCCTGAATGATTTCAGCATGGTGTGTGACCATGTTGTCTGAACATGCTGAAGGTTTGAGCGCTACAAAAATGTTTCTTCATAATAATGCAAGAACAAAAGATGTCAAAACCTCAGTCTTTCAGGTTGAATTCATATTAGAGGTACCTTCAAGACATGATTGTTCTTTCCTGATGAATGATTTCAGTGGTTTTCTCAGAGATACAAAATCTCCATTGATTTTCTCAAAAAATTAGTATTTGGTAGATTTATTTGTGCTGATATTAAACGAAACTAAAATTAAATAAATAGGTCACTGTGCTCGTTTGTGAGATACAGAAATTTTAAATAGTACATATTTTCCCCAAAATTCACTCAATTTACCACACAAAGTATAGGGAAAACTCTTAAAAGTCGACCATTAGAAATGCTATATTAATTTTTGTATTTTTTACATATGTTAAAAAGCATTTTTGCGCACTTCAAAATACTGAAATAAACCATGCACTAGGGTCACCGTGTTAGTTTTCAGAAAAAATGACAAAAACGGACATGTTTCAATAAAATTTGATTACTTTGATGGCATATCTATGTCTGCATAAATTCCCGCGTATGTGTGATTAACCAAACGCGTTAGTGTTCATTGAAATTTGCGCACGCAAATGAATGCAAATACTTTTTTTTTTTTGATTTTTTACTATTTATGAAAAAATAGTTATCCCGCAGTCGTAAGCAACTGCATCTCTGAGAAAAACCCCTAATTGGATCAATAATCTTGAAGAAATGTCTTGAAATATTTCGCTTATATGGGTTTTTGTTGCGCAGATACGGCTTTGTGGCGCTCAGCCATCGATGTATCCAATTTATCACTTTGATAAAGGCTCAGTCAGATCACCGTATAGAGCCTTTATCACTTTGATAAAGGCTCAGTCAGATCACCGTATAGAGCCTTTATCACTTTGATAAAGGCTCAGTCAGATCACCGTATAGAGCCAAACGAACGCATAACACAATTGTTTTTAAACACTGTGCATATGGCGACACACCACAATAGAGCTTCCCATTGACTTACTGTACCAAATGGCTTCCTAAAAACACCCGAGAACTCATTAATAAAGCAACTGGTTGCTTCAACACTGCCTTTTCTCAGATGACTATGGTCTCTTCTAACACAAAATGATAATAAAAGTACACCATTAAAGCAAAAATTTCAAGAAATTGGACGCTGAAGTATAACACCCCCTATCACTGAGAGCCGAAATTTGTATTTCCAGAATCAAGCGCAAATTAAGGGAAATCCTTTAAATTTTACCATTTAGTCTGGAGATCAAAAATGGCATCAGAGCATCTTTAAATAAACCTAACTTTATGATTAGAACAAAATATTGACCAAACATATTGCCCTTCCATACGTTTTGAAGTCCTGTTTTTAGAAGGGCAGTCAATTTTGCCGATTTTAGAAATGCCGGATTGCGAGTGCTAGTTATTTAGTGTAGTGCACCCATATGTGTTCGTTAGAAGTACGTTCAATTTGTTGTCCAATAATTCATACGATGGTGTCCCTTTGGAACACTTTCAGTATGTGACATGAGTTCTTGAAGCAAATTCATGCTTTCGTATAACACGTTCAAAATAATACCGAATAATTTTGATTCTTTCCTATGGCTGTTCAGAAAGTAATTGTCGTTCTGGCTTGCCAGGCACGTCACACCTTAATTGAAATAATATCTAATATTGACGATGGAATGAATCTAAGAGTACATCGAACTGGAACGAAATGAGATTTGACATTATTCTTGGGTAAATTCAATATTTATAATACGACGGGCAAGGAAGGTTAAATGTTTAGAGGATTAGAAACCAAAGTCTTTTTCTCCGGACAAGTGTTTTATAAATGATGGCATCATAAGTAACTTGTAATTAAGACCAATACTCTAAATTTTGAACGTGTTGCATGACATCATATATCATTAGCATCTTCATGGTTTCATTGAAATAATTGATAGAATAACTTAATTCCCAATCAGGACCATGTTATTTGTTGCTAATGTCGATTTCCTGTTATGATAACATTATCGTTACGCTAATAAAATTGCTGCCTATCTAACTGGGATTTTTGAATAATCAGCTCTTTAGATTAAGGGACGCCTGATAAGAGCAAATAAAAAAAATGTATATGGCCTTGAACATGATCTTCAAAGTCAAAATGAAAAAATGCCTAACTCAAGTCTGCAACTTATTCAGAATAGAATTGCCTATCTCACTTTATATTCCTGCCAATATCACAATATGTTATAATATAATTGCCTATTTCACTTTATATGTCTGCCTTATTCAACAAAATGCTCAAAATACGTTGTCAGTTAGGCAGACATATTTGTGGCTATCTTAACTTAAATCCTATCTATCTCACAATATGAGTGGTGCTCTGGCAAAATGAGCGGAAAGTCGCGATTTAAGATTTTGAATAAATGGCTGCTAAAGTAAATATATGGTGAAAAGATCAAATTTCGTTTTTTGACATGAAACGCATTAATGCATAAGTATAAACCTAGAACTCGCGTTTTGAAGGTCAATAATGCCGGGAAGTGCAAATATTCACGGGTAATTGATCGCGTTTTGCTATTATACACTATAGTAATCAGTAACTTTAAAATCGATTTGTGACAATTTTTTACTGCCAGATTTTGAGTGGACTGGCTTGTATTATTTTCGATCTCTAAATGAAAATTGTAGAAACAAAGTATGACATATTATATATCATTCGAAAGCTGAGATTATAGAGAATAAAAATATGCCATAAACTCAATTTTGAAAATCGCGACTTTCCGCTCATTTTGCCAGAGCACCACTCATATGTTATTATATACTGTAATTTCAATTTATTAAATTGTCTAAGTGATTTTCGGTGGTTACATAATACTTCTAAAGATATGTAAACATAGCTGTTATATTTGTTTTGTATCATCAACTTATTATACAGGACATGTTCAAAAATGGCGACGGACTACAAATTGTTATATTGTGTTTCTTAATTTTCTACATTTTGTTCAAATGTTAGATAGGCAATAATTCTTTTAAACGTGACGATATATTTTTCATATATCTATTTCCAGCCCCGTAAAGGTAGTTGTAACATCGTATTTGGTATGAAAAATATTGCCCAAGTTTTCAAATACCGTATGTATTTGGTTTTGCAATGTGATTTTTAGTTTTTGCGCTATTCTAATCTAAAGTAGTAAAGGGATTTTTGGTTTTGTAAATAAAAGTAAATACAAATAACTAGAAACAGATAGAGAATAAAAAGATACTTAATAAATCGTAAATTTGATTTATTTGTGTCCAATTGATCAAAATTGTTACTCGACATTATATATTAAGATCACGGTTGAAGGGTAATGAAAAAGGACACATTGGTTTAAAACAAAGTCGAGCTATATTATTACATTGTTATTAGCCCACTTAGTCTGATTTGTATCCGAGTTTATTGTACTCTTTCTTGTAGCATCAGGTCAATGAACAAGCAGTTGCCGTTGTGAGATGCAGGCCTGACGAGATGGGAATATAAAGTTTGAATGTTAATCTGTATAGTTATTTGACCATTCCACAATATCAGATGTCAAAACATACATTTAAAGTAATGTTAATTGGTATCAAAACTTGATCATTCAGCTACAAAGGGTCAGAAAACGAAACAGAATTAAAGGAGCATGGTCCGATTGCCTCAACTCTTTTTGAACTTTTGTGAGATTTTGATACCAAAATGTTGCTCATATTTTTATCATAGCCCATGTGAAATTTAACGGTTGAATTGTGTTTCGTTTTGGAGATATGCATGAAAATGTGTCTTATTATGGTAACCATAATTAATTTCACATAGTAACGTATAGGTGGCTCTCAAATACAAAATTGCTAATTAAATCACAACGGTTAGACCGATTGAGCTGAAATTTGAAACTTAAATCTTTTGATTTGTCATCTTGCATATACCATTAAAATACTCTATTCATTTTTTTCAAGAACGACGCAACTCTACCAATAGACACAATACTGCAACTTAATGAACGAATTTACATAACTAAGGAACATATACATATGTTATAACTTGAATATCTTCAATCAGCTTTTACATTGTTTCAAGAAACACCATTGTATCCCTTTGTTATAATTCTATTTCTTACTTTATAATTCATATATTAGAATAGACCAAAGCTCAAAATTACATAAATGATCACCTTGCCCTAAGGATTCCATTCCTGTCAATCAATGTATTTGCCTACTCAGAGGGCATAATCAGAATGATGTACCACAATAACTTTGCCTTAGATGATATTTTGATGCATCAAAACAAGTCTGTCATTTGGGAGGTCAATTGTGTCTGTCAAATGAAATCAAGCAGGTTAGATGAAAAGAAGATATTAGAATTCCCTGCTCCAAATGGGATCATTTATTTTGGTACGGATTGTAATGAGACTTATTAGTGATTAAACATAGCACAACAGACCGTATCCCAATTTTGAATTGCAGATCTATATGTTTCATACTAATATCTCTCATTACAACCCGTGCAAAAAATCCATTGGAAGCAAGGCATGATGGGAAGATCTTCTTTTGGTTAGATGAATTCCTCAAATGCACCCTTGCAAGTTTGTATTATCCAAGTTCTGTGTTGAGTTTTATGTTTAACTTTATGCTTGCTTAAGAAGAGTCCTCACAGACAATTCATGGTTTTGAATTTTTTTTAATTTAGTCAACACGCGTATAACAGTACAATGCATAATGCACCTATCACTTGTAATTCCGGCCCCCGGGTACCCGGGCACTAGCGGGGAACTCGTCATGCTCGTGCGGGGAAGTTGTGCATGCTGATGTCCCCGCCAGGCGGGGAACGCGTGCGGGGATGCGGCAGTGGCTCGATGGTGACCATTTAGGCGGGGAATTTGACGGGGACGTAAATCTATGAAATTTGAGCCCTTTCCCTGTGGTATGGGGCCGGGACTTCGTCGGTGACTCAGATTTGAGGATGCCCCGCCCTACGGGGAAGTCGGCGGAGTGTTAGGCGGGGACTCGTCAAATTATGATGAACAAGCTCGGGCGCATTCCCCGCTAGCGCCCGGGTACCCGGGGGCCGGAGTTACAAGTGATAGGTGCATAAGTCGGGTACTGAAATTTAACCGCACATCAAAATTAAGTAATTAAGTGGAAAACCTTTTAAAATCCTTCACATTAACAGGAAACGCCATTGGGTAACAATTATTGGTGTCTGACGCAATACTGTTCCATTTAAACATTTTGATTATCACCCATTTAGTAGAGTGGATAAATTAGTTAGGTAGCATTCTATTATAGGGTAGAAACTAATTAGTGAACGTTAACTACTACATTAATTGAAACATTAAATACCACACTGTTATGTGCAACCCTCAGCTAGAGATTAAAGGTTACGCGTCTGACACTAAATCTGAATGCTGACACTTCAAGAAAATTAAAAAAAATAAAGCTTTTGCCGGTCCTTGATTCAGCATTTTCTACTGATAAGATCAAGGCTTTATATCTCGCCCTTGAAGGTTACCAGACAATTCAAGATCATTTTGAGGCTCCTTTCTTACTGAGATTAAACTCCTGAGTGAAAGCGATAATGAGCTTATAATTTACTAATGCGCCGACAAAGTCATGTTAGCTAGATCCTCTGCCCATGGTTTCTGAAAGAAAACATTTCTACTTTTACTCCATTTATAACCCATAATATCAACACTTAAACCCTTCTCTCTCTTCTGGCATATTTCCCAGCAATTTGAAACATTCTATCATACCCCTTTGATAAAAAAAAAAAACTCTCAATCAAACAATCTCTGAAAAACTATAAGCCAGTATCAAACCTGTCTTTTGTATAATTTTCAAACGTGTTGAAAAACAAGCCTGTGCTGCAATTACAAACCATGTAAACCCTAACGCTACCTAGTACTAAAAAGTACTATCGCATAAATATCAAGAAAACAGTCAAAGTCCAATAACGTCATAGACGTGAGAAATATGTAGGCACCGAATCGCTGCCAGGCAGCGCCCGCCCCGTGTCATGGTGTTGCTTGACTTTGGATTGGGACGCGAGAGGTCCCGGGTTCGAGTCCCGCGTTCGAATGAGTCAAGATAGCCAATTTTAATGTAGGAATTTCCAAGGTGATAGGTTTTAAACGTCCCAAAATTTTTGTTTCATTTCAATTTTTGATTGAAATGAAACAAAAATTATACAAATTTCACGAGTTCGTAAGTTCCCCTTGAATGAAGCTCTATTGAGTATTGTCATTGATCTGTTCACTCAACCGTAACGACGTTTACTTATTTACTACGCACATGCTTTCTTTTATCTGTGCTGAAAAAATGAACATATTTGATGTAAAAATAAGACAGATATGATAAGTTTTCCAAGGTGACTCATTTTATTCCATTCGGAAACACCCTTACTTTATGGCCAATAATCATGAAATTGGACCAGACAAAAATCCACCCAAAAGGTTGATACAACATAACTTTTTCTGTATACTACTGATGGAAATGAAACAAACGGTATATAAAAGTTTAACTCATGGGCTATAAAATGCAATCTTTACATACTTTCTGACTATCCGTTAAACCCCTGAAAATTGCACGCAAAGATTGTAAGGTTTATTCTGGGACACACTGTATATCCTACCTGTAGATCGTATAATAAGGTCATTTGAAGTTGATTTTCATATGTTACAGATGATATACAGTCGTATCAATATTTCGACACAAAAGACAGCTCCAGTATATCATCTGCTCTTCATAAACGTTCCTGTTGTATCCATGGATTATCTCTGCCAGTGGATGAAAAGTATATAATTTGCTTAAGCATGTTAAGCTAACTAACAGTAAGACCGAATTCTTTGTTGTAGGTCTTTTCCACATTCAACATACTGTTTGACCCTTTTCTCAATGTGTTGGCGACATGTTAAACTTTCCTACTAAGAACATTCGTGATTGTGAAAAACCTTTATTGCAACCTTATATACCATCTTTGCAATATTCTATGTATTTTTGTTCTTTTTGTATAATTTTTGATTTGTCATATTCAGCGCTATGATATTTGCAGCCTATAAAAATATCCATTATGTATGTATGTACGTCAAATAAAATCGAGTGCGTAAAAAATTATAATGTGGATGGTTTAGTAGGATCTATATTTTTTATGTTAATAACACATAAAAATATTCCACTTAATATTTTGATGTATATAGATCATGTTTATAATCTGTCAAATTAATATGAACTGAAAATGCATCTTGATTGAATAAGTACGTTTCAATCAATGGTGATTTGGTTACGGGAAATTAGTTTAATTTAAATGGGTCAGATTCAAAATTAATTGACTGATATCAGTTGGGATAACAATACCTCACCAGTATAGAGCCCTTTCATATCATTTTCTTGTGAGCCATTTCCGTAAAACATTCGGACATAATCAGAATGATTGGTTAAAATAGCATTGCCTAAGTCGATATTTTGATGTAGAGTCTCCTCCAGATTCTCTTTTGATAAGGTCATTCCTGTCTTTCGAAATCAAACGTAACCAGTGACACGATTTAATGTATTATTATTATCTGGTTATACCGCGATGAAGAATATGTTGAATAATAGATAATAGTATTAGTTTTCTTTAAAAAAATGTAGTTTTTGATATTAAGGCCCTATGTCATGCTTGTATGTCTATTAATATACATAACTTTCAACGAGATCAGCGCTTTGGAAATGGTCATTTACGTATGCGGTGTTTTGTTGTTTTTCTCTTCAATTAGAAAATGAAAGGACCCTGTTGACACGTCACCCGGTAAATTGACTCATTGAGTTGCCGATCACGCTACAGCATAACAAACTAATCTAGTCTTCTTAATGGTATAAGCGCAAAATATTGAAACCAAGATGATTATTAGGTTGGACATCTATTCCGGGGTTTAATTCTATATTGTCAGCACCAGTAATGCGCACTTAATCAATAGGCTTTTACTTAATTACAAAACACTATGGTAGCATCAAGATAAATGATGATAACCAAGACTTGGTATCTTATAGGGACGATATAACCACAAAAAAAATTAATGTTTGTTTTTACCTTTTTCTTAGTAAAGTTGCGGTGATAATATTGGTATTGTTGAACCCTACTTATTTGAATAAGAATGAACACACAATAAGTTCTGAAGCCAAGCATTATCAGTTCTTAAATGAATTTGAATTAGTTACACTACAAGTTTATATATGTAGGGATACCAATTATATCATATTAAGTAGCGCTTTTTATTCATTAAGCAGAGTGTATGACTAAATTGGTTAAGAGGATGATTTTTCTATATATTGACGGAATTGATATGACGAATTTTTGGAATCGGTTAATATGATGTATATTTATACTATAAAATTATGTCATGCTATATTACATAATGATTTAAGTGATTTACGGTTGAGCAATGCAATAGTTTTCACTAAACCCTGAATGATTTCAGCATGGTGTGTGACCCATGTTGTCTGAACATGCTGAAGCTACAGTTTGAGAGTTGAGCGCTACAAAAACGTATCTTCATAACAATAATAAAAAGAACCACAGATTTCAAAATCTCGGTCTTCCAGGATGAATTCATAATAAAGGTACCTTTAAGACATGATTGTTCTTTCTTGATGAATGATTTGAAGGGTTTTCTCAGAGATACAAAATCTCCAATAGATTTTCTGAAAAATGTAGTATTTGGTAGATTTATTTGTGCTGATAACGAATGTAAATTAAATAAATAGGTCACTGTGCTCGTTTGTGAGATACAGAAATTTTAAATAGTACATATTTTCCCCAAAATTCACTCAATTTACCACACAAAGTATAGGGAAAACTCTTAAAAGTCGACCATTAGAAATGCTATATTAATTTTTGTATTTTTTACATATGTTAAAAAGCATTTTTGCGCACTTCAAAATACTGAAATAAACCATGCACTAGGGTCACCGTGTTAGTTTTCAGAAAAAATGACAAAAACGGACATGTTTCAATAAAATTTGATTACTTTGATGGCATATCTATGTCTGCATAAATTCCCGCGTATGTGTGATTAACCAAACGCGTTAGTGTTCATTGAAATTTGCGCACGCAAATGAATGCAAATACTTTTTTTTTTTTGATTTTTTACTATTTATGAAAACAATAGTTATCCCGCAGTCGGAAGCAACTGCATCTCTGAGAAAAACCCCTAATTGGATCAATAATCTTGAAGAAATGTCTTGAAATATTTCGCTTATATGGGTTTTTGTTGCGCAGATACGGATTTGTGGCGCTCAGCCATCGATGTATCCAATTTATCACTTTGATAAAGGCTCTGTCAGACATCACCATATAGAGCCAAACGAAGGCATAACACAATTGTGTTTTAAACATTGTGTGCAATGTGTTCGTAAGAAGTACGTTCCATTCGTTATCCATTAATCCATACGCTTGTGTCCCTTTGGAACACTTTCAGTATGTGACATGAGTTCTTGAAGCAAATTCATGCTTTCATATAACACGTTCAAAATAATACCGAATAATTTTGATACTTTCCTATGGCTGTGTGTTTTATCCAGAGTATAATATTCTTCAGAAAGTAATTGCCGTTCTGGCTTGCCAGGCACGTCACACCTTAATTGAAATAATATCTAATATTGACGATGGAATGAATCTAAGAGTACATCGAACTGGAACGAAATGAGATTTGACATTATTCTTGGGTAAATTCAATTTGTTTAATACGACGGACAAGGAAGGTTTAATGCTTTGAGGATTAGAAACCAAAGTATATTTTTTCGGACAAGTGTTTTATAAATGTTGGCATCATATGTAACTTGTAATTAAGACCTTGTTCCAATACTCTAAATTTTGAACGTGTTGCATGACAGCCCAATTCAATTGTATATCATTAGCATCTTCATGGTTTCATTGGAATAATTGATAGAATAACTTAAATCACAATCAGGACCAGTTACTTGTTGCTAATGTCGTTTTTCCTATTATGATAACATTATCGTTACTCTAATAAAATTGATGCCTATCTAACTGGGATTTTTGAATAAGCAGCTCTTTAGAATAATACAAATATAAATTGTTATAAATTAATAAATGATAAATAAAAATAAATAAATAAATAAATGTATATGGCCTTGAACATGTTCTTCAAAGTCAAAATGAAAAATGCCTTTCAAGTTTGCGACTAATTCAATATAGAATTGCCTATCTCACCTTATATTCCTGCCAATATCACAACATGTTATAATATAATTGCCTATTGCGTGTTTGGTATGAAAAAAATTGCATAAGCTTTAAGTTTTCAAATATGTATTTGGTTTTGCAATGTGATTTTTAGTGTTTGCGCTACGGTATTCTAATCTAAAGTAGTAAAGGGATTTTTGGTTTTGTAAATAAAAGTAAATACAAAATAACTAGAAACAGATAGTGAATAAAAAGATACTTTATAAATCGTAAATTTGATTTATTTGTGTCCAATTGATCCAAATTGTTACTCGACATTATATATTAAGATCACGGTTGAAGAAAAAGGACACATTGGTTTAAAACAAAGTCGAGCTATATTATTACATTGTTATTAGCCCACTTAGTCTGATTTGTATCCGAGTTTATTGTACTCTCTCTTGCAGCATCAGGTCAATGAACAAGCAGTTGGTGTTGTGAAATACAGGCCTGACGAGATGGGAATATAAAGTTTGAATGTTACTTTGTATAGTTATTTGACCATTCCACAATATGACATGTCAAAAAATATACTTGGTATCAAATTTTGATTATTCAACTACAAAAAGCAATACGTGTAACCATAAAGGGACAGAAAACAAAATAGAATTAAAGACAGCATTGAACAATGTTGAAAATACTACTTGTAACAGAACTGATTACCTGTCTCAGAAAATAACAATGGAAATGTAAAGCTTCGACTCTCTATTAGAATATTCTGCGGGGATTAGATGCCCTTCATTATGGTGGCACAGTACAGTTTGTGAAATTACACTTAATATTGAGAAAATTCTCCCCTTCAATTGCAATACTCTATTCATTATTTTCAAGAACGACGCAATTCTACAAATAGACAAAATACTGCACCTTAATCATGTTAATGAACGCATTTACATAACTAAGGAACATATACGTATGTTATAGCATGAATATTTTTCAATCAGCTTTAACATCATTTCAAGAAACGCCATTGTATCCCTTTGTTCTATGGTTCTATTTCTTACTTTATAATTCATATATTATAGATCAAAACTCAAAGTTACATAAATGATCACCAGGACTTTGCCCGAAGGATTCTGTTCCTGTCAATCAATGTATTTGCCTACTCAGAGGGCAGGATCAGAATGATGTACCACAGTAACTTTGCCTTGGATGATATTTTGATGCAGCAAAACAAGTCTGTCATCTAAGAGGTCAATTGTGTCTGTCAAATGAAATCAAGCAGGTTAGACGAAAAGAAGATACCAGGATTCCTCGCTTCAAATGGGATTTATTTTAGTATGGGTAGTAATAAGAAGTATTAGTGATGAAACATTGCACAACAGACCTTATCCCAATTTTGAATTGCAGATCTATATGCTTCATACTAATGTCTCTCATTACAACCCGTACAAAAAATCCATTGGAAGCAAGGCATGATGGGAAGGTCTTCTTTTGGTTAGTAGAATTCCTCAAATGCACCCTTGCAAGTTTGTATTATCCAAGTTCTGTGTTGAGTTTTATGTTTAATTTTATGCTTGCTTAAGAAGAGTCCTCGTAGACAATTCTGCGAATGTTTGCGAAATCTTTTTAATTTTGTCAACCCGCGTATAACGGGTACTGAAATTTAACCGCACATCAAAATTTAGTAATTAAGTGGAAAACCTTTTAAAATCCTTCACATTAACAGGAAACGCCATTGGGTAACAATTATTGTGGTGTCTGACGCAAAACTGTTCTATTTAAACATTTTTGATTATCACCCATTTAGTAGAGTAGATAAATTAGTTAGGTAGCCTTCTATTATAGGGTAGAAACTAATTAGTGAACGTTAACTACTACATTAATTGAAACATTAAATACCACACTGTTATGTGCAACCCTCAGCAAGAGATTAAAGGTTACGTCTAACACTAACTCTGAATGCTGACACTAAATCTGTGTTCAAGAAAATGGGACAAAAATAAATAAAGCTTTTGCCGGTCCTTGATTCGGCATTTTCTACTGATAAGATCAAGGCTTTATATCTCACCCTTGAAGGTGAGCGGACAATTCAAGATTATATGGAGGCCCCTTTTTCCGATACGCCAACTCTTACTGAGATTAAACTCTTGAGTGAAAGCGATAATCGTGAGCTTATACTAAAGCGCCGACAAAGTCATGTTAGCTAGATCCTCTGTCCATGGTTTCTGAAAGAAAACATTTCTACTTTTACCCCATTCGTAACTCATTATATCAACATTTTAACACTTCTCTCTCTTCTGGCATATTTCTCAGCAATTTGAAACATTCTATCATACCCCATTGGTCAAAAAAATAAAACTCTCAATCAACGATCTCTGGAAAACCATTGTTTTGCCCTTTTCTCTACGTGTTGGCGACATGTTAATCTCTCCTACTGAGAACATTCGTGATTGTGAAAAACCTTTATTGCAACCTGATATACCATCTTTGCTACCTTTGCAATGTATTTTTGTTCTTTGTATAATTTTTGATTTGTCATGTAGCAGCCTATAAAAATACCCATCATGTATGTATGTACGTCAAATAAAATCGAGTGCGTAAAAAGTGCTCATGGAGATGGTTTAGTAGGGATCTATATTTTTATGTTAATAACACATAAAAATATTCCACTTAATATTTTGATGTATGTTTATAATCTGACAAATTAATATGAACTGAAAATGCATCTTGATTGAATAAGTACGTTTCAATCAATGGTGATTTGGTTACGGGAAATTAGTTTAAGTTTAAATGGGTCAGATTCAAAATTAATTGACTGATATCAGTTGGGATAACAATACCTCACCGGTATAGAGCCCTTTCATATCATTTTCTTGTGAGCCATTTCCGTAAAACATTCGGACATAATCAGAATGATTGGTTAAAATAGCATTGCCTAAGTCGATATTTTGATGTAGAGTCTCCTCCAGATTCTCTTTTGATAAGGTCATTCCTGTCTTTCGAAATCAAACGTAACCAGTAACACGATTTAATGTATTATTATTACCTGGATATACCATGATAAAAAAAATGTTGAATAATAGATAATAGTATTATTTTCTTTAAAAAACGTATTTTTGATATTTTTTACATTAAGGCCCTATGTCATGCTTATGTGTCTATTAAAATACTTAACTTTCCACGAGATTAGCGCTTTGGAAATGGTCATTTACGTATGCGGTGTTTTGTTGTTTTTCTTTTCAATTAGAAAGGACCCTGTTGACACGTCACCCGGTAAATTGACTCATTGAGTTGCCGATCACGCTACAGCATAACAAACTAATCTAGTCTTCTTAATGGTATAAGCGCAAAATATTGAAACCAAGATGAATATTAGGTTGGACATCTATTCCGGGGTTTAATTCTATATTGTCAGCACCAGTAATGCGCACTTAATCAATAGGCTTTTACTTAATTACAAAACACTATGGTAGCATCAAGATAAATGATGATAACCAATACTTGGTTTCTTAGAAGGATGATATTACCAAATTTTTTGAATGTTTGCTTTTACCTTTTTCTTAGTAAAGTTGCGGTGATAATATTATCATTGTGGAACCCTAGTTATTTGAATAGGAATGAACACACAGTAAGTTCTGAAGCTAAGCATTATTGGTTGTTTAAATGCGTTTGAATTAGTTACATTATTACAAGTTTATAGGGTGTAGGGTAGGGATACCAATGACATCACGCTCTTTATACGCCTCTTGTGACGAAATAAGATTTTCCGACAATGTTTCAAAAGTCAAAGATAACTGAATTCCATTTGAAAGTTTCAAACGAAAACCAAATGTTCATATGAAAAATATAGTGCGTTTGTCATTTTTTGCTAAATTACTTAAATGGAAACAGTCTATGCTTATCTTTACATTCGATACCAGAACATTGAGAAGTACATATTAACTAAGAATAATCTTGCGAACAAGTTCATTCAAGATATATAATCGGCATACAAGGGCATAGGATAGTCCACAAGGATAAAGAAATATGTTTCCAGGAACTATTTAATAGATATCAACTAATATCAGCACCAGCATTGAGGAATAATGTAGGGGATTCAATTGGTGGTGTAGGAATGATACTAAGGGGCGCTTCAGTTGATTCGGAAGTTAGGGTCGAGTCAAGGTGTGACCTGTCGGATAGTTCGGACTTCGAACCCCTATAATCACAAGGGGGTTAGTGCAA
>JXSR01S012658.1:72035-103989 GCA_000969725.1 Ophiothrix spiculata
TGATTAATGATTTCAGGGGTTTTCTCAGAGATACAAAATCTCCATTGATTTTCTCAAAAAATTAGTATTTGGTAGATTTATTTGTGCTGATATTAAACGAAACTAAAATTAAATAAATAGGTCACCGTGCTGGTTTTTGAGATAGACATTTCAAAAAGTACATAATTATTTTCCCTAAAATTCAATTGATTTACCACACAAAGTATAGGGAAAGTTCAAAAAAGCCTTTTCGCGCACTTCAAAATACCGAAATAAAACAATAGGGTCACCGTGTTAGTTTTCAGGAAAAATGACAAAAACGGACATTTTTCAATAAAATTTGATTATT
Organism: Ophiothrix spiculata; assembly: GCA_000969725.1. NCBI lineage: Eukaryota > Metazoa > Echinodermata > Ophiuroidea > Amphilepidida > Ophiotrichidae > Ophiothrix > Ophiothrix spiculata. Next base: position 72,364 of record JXSR01S012658.1, read on the forward strand.
TGATGGCACATCTATGTCTGCATAAATTCCCGCGTATGTGTGATTAACCAAACGCGTTAGTGTTCATTGAAATTTGCGCACGCAAATGAATGCAAATACTTTTTTTTTTGATTTTTTACTATTTATGAAAACAATAGTTATCCCGCAGTCGTAAGCAACTGCATCTCTGAGAAACCCCCCTAATTGGATCAATAATCTTGAAGAAATGTCTTGAAATATTTCGCTTATATGGGTTTTTGTTGCGCAAATACGGATTTGTGGCGCTCAGCCATCGATGTATCCAATTTATCACTTTGATAAAGGCTCAGACAGATCACCGTATAGAGCCAAAACATTGTGGCCCGTATTCCAGAAAGATGTTTAGCTAAACCATTGTTTAACTGAGCATCAACTGTCCAGGAATGATACACATCATTGCAGTTTTCAAGCAGAACAGTTTAATGAGTCGTGCTGTTGACGGGAAATAAAACCTTGATTTAGCTAAACACCTTTCTGGAATACGGGCCAAAGTATATGTGTTCGTTAGAAGTACGTTCAATTTGTTGTCCAATAATCCATACGCTGGTGTCCCTTTGGAACACTTTCAGTATGTGACATGAGTTCTTCGAAGCAAATTCATGCTTTCATATAACACGTACAAAATAATACCGAATAATTTTGATACTTTCCTATGGCTGGGTATTTTATTCAGAGTATAATATTCTTCAGAAAGTAATTATCGTTCTGGCTTGCCAGGCACGTCACACCTTAATTGAAATAATATCTAATATTGACGATGGAATGAATCTAAGAGTACATCGCACTGGGACGAAATGAGAATTGACATTACTCTGGGGTAAATTCAATATTTATAATACGACGGGCAAGGAAGGTTAAATGTTTAGAGGATTAGAAACCAAAGTCTGTTTCTCCGGACAAGTGTTTTATAAATGCTGGCATCATACGTAACTTGTAATTAAGACAAATACTCTTAATTTTGAACGTGTTGCATGACATCATATATCATTAGCATCTTCATGGTTTTATTGAAATAATTGATAGAATAACTTAATTCCCAATCAGGACCATGTTACTTGTTGCTAATGTCGTTTTCCTATTATGATAACATTATCGTTACGCTAATAAAATTGCTGCCTATCTAACCCTTTAGATTAAGGGGCGCCTAATAAGAGTAAATAACAAAATGTAATGTATATGGCCTTGAACATGATCTTCAAAGTCAAAATGAAAAAATGCCTAACTCAAGTCTGCAACTTATTCGGAATAGAATTGCCTATTTCACTGTATGTCTGCCTTACTCAAAATACGTTGTCAGTTAGGCAGAAATATGTGTGCCTATCTCACTTTAAAGGGGCAATTCATGATCCACTTTTCATGCTCAAGGTCACCTTTATCAAAATTGAGTTTTTTAGCTGAAAAGAATCCTTGACTCGTATATGTTACAATCCTCAAACCACTCTTTCAAATATCCTTGCATTTTTGAGAAAAGTGAAAGAATGTGTCATTTTCTAATTATTGTCGGGCCCCCGACAGTAATTACAACACAGTAGCTTGTAACTTGAAAACGAATGGTCGGAATCAAGTGAAATTTTGAGCATATCTTCTTTTTATTTAGCTAGAAAATAGGTGAGGTTTTTGTCACATCATATTCATGAATTGCACCTTTAAATGTTATTATATAATCTCAATTTATGAAATTTCCTAAGTGATTTTGGGTGGTTACATATTACTTCTAAAGATATGTAAACATAGCTGTTATATTTGTTTTGTATCATCAACTTATTATACAGGACATGTTCAAAAATGGCGACGGACTACAAATTGTTATATTGTGTTTCTTAATTTTCTACATTTTGTTGAAATGTTAGATAGGCAATAATTCTTTTAAACGTGACGATATATTTTTCATGTTTCTATTCCCAGCCCCGAAAAGGTAGTTGTAACATCGTATTTGGTATGATAAAAATTGCCCAAGTTTTCAAATACATGTATTTGGTTTTGCAATGTGATTTTTAGTTTTTGCGCTATTCTAATCTAAAGTAGTAGAGGGACGTTTTGAACACCCAGTACATAGTGGTTTTGTAAATAACAGCAAATACAAAATAACTTGAAACAGGTAGAGAATAAAAAGATACTTTATAAATCGTAAATATGATTTATTTGTGTCCAATTGATCCAAATTGTTACTCGACATTATATATTAAGATCACGGTTGAAGGGTAATGAAAAAGGACACATTGGTTTAAAACAAAGTCGAGCTATATTATTACATTGTTATTAGCCCATTTAGTCTGATTTGTATCCGAGTTTATTGTACTCTCTCTTGCAGCATCAGGTCAATGAACAAGCAGTTGGTGTTGTGAGATGCAGGCCTGACGAGATGGGAATATAAAGTTTGAATGTAAATTTGTATATACTCTATAAATCTTGAAGTATGCAACAAGCAGCCGATTCACACACACAAACCAATAAAACAATACGAGGCAATAAATTAGTCCGTATTATCCGAATCAAAACAACGTACTCAATCTTGCTGAATATTTAAATAAACTTTTTTTAAAGGTTTGTCCACGTGGTAGCAACAAAATTAGCCAGAAATAATACCAAAATCATGAACGATTCATGTACAAAAATATTAATACGCAGTGATTTGGTGTTAATCAATTCTAATCAATCATTGTCAGTCTCTTACACAATACAAATCCACAAGTTCACAATGTTGTAGAATACAAGGGGAATGCTATTGATCTCGTAATAGAATCTGATTGCTTGTTGCATACTTCAAGGTTTATAGTGTATAGTTATTTGACCATTCCACAATATGAGATGTCACAAAATAAATTTAAAGTAATGTTAATTGGTATCAAAACTTGATCAATCAGCTACAAAGGGACAGAAAACGAAACAGAATTAAAGGAGCATGGTCTGATTGCCTCAACTTTTTTTCAAATTTTGTGAGATTTTGGTACCAAAATGTTGCTCATATTTTTCTCATAACCCATGTGATATTTCACGGTTGAATTGTGTTTCGTTTTGGAGATATGCATGAAAATGTGTCTAATTATGGTAACCATAATTAATTTCACACAGTAACGTATAGGTGCTCTGAAATACAAAATTGCTCATAAAATCACAACGGTTCGACCGATTGAACTGAAATTTGAAACTTAAATCTTTTGAGATGTCATCTTTCATATGACATTAAAAACTTAATTTTGAACAAGCTCCTTTAAAGACAGCATTGAACAAAGTTGAACATCGTTTGCAAATACTACTTGTAACAGAACAGATTAACCTGTCTCAGAAAATAACAATGGAAATGTAAAGCTTCCGCTCTCTATTTGAATACTCTGTTGGGATTAGATGCCCTTCATTATGGTTGCACAGGACAGTTTGTTGGAGGAAATCACGCTTAAAAAGGGAAAATTCTCCCATTCAATTGCAATACCTATTCATTATTTTCCAGAACAACGCAATTCTACCAATAGACACAATACTGCGTCTTAATGAACGCATTTATATAACTATAAGGAACATATACGTATGTTAAAACATGAATATTTTTCAATCAGCTTTTACATCATTTCAAGAAACTCCATTGTATCCCTTTGTTCTATGGTTCTATTTCTTATTTTATAATTCATATATTATAGATCAAAACTCAAAATTACATAAATGATCACCAGGACTTTGCCAGAAGGATTCTGTTTCTGTCAATCAATGTATTTGCCTACTCAGAGGGCAGGAGCAGAATGATGTACCACAATAACTTTGCCTTAGATGATATTTTGATGCAGCAAAACAAGTCTGTCATCTGGGAGGTCAATTGTGTCTGTCAAATGAAATAAAGCAGGTTGGACGAAAAAGAAGATATCAGGATTCCTCGCTTCAAATCTGATTTATTTTTGGTATGGGTTGTAATAAGAAGTATTAGTGATGAAACATTGCACAACAGACCGTATCCCAATTTTGCATTGCAGATCTATATGTTTCATACTAATATCTCTCATTACAACCCGTGCAAAAAATCCATTGGAAGCAAGGCATGATGGGAAGATCTTCTTTTGGTTAGACGAATTCCTCAAATGCACCCTTGCAAGTTTGTATTATCCTAATTCTGTGTTGAGTTTTATGAGTGCTTTATTTCAGTTTTTAAAGATTGCTCAATGCTTGCTTAAGAAGAGTCCTCCCAGACAATTCATGGTTTGTGAAATATTTTTAATTTAGTCAACACGCGTATAACAGCACAATGCATAAGTCGTGTACTGAAATTTAACCGCGCATCAAAATTAAGTAATTAAGTGGAAAACCTTCTAAATTCCTTCACATTAACAGGAAACGCCATTGGGTAACAATTACTGGTGTCTGACGCAATACTGTTCTATTTAAACATTTTGATTATCACCCATTTAGTAGAGTAGATAAATTAGTTAGGTATACTTCTATTATAGGGTAGAAACTAATTAGTGAACGTTAACTACTACATTAATTGAAACATTAAATACCACGTTGTTTGGTGCAACCCTCAGCTAGAGATTAAAGGTTATGTCTGACACTAAATCTGAATGCTGACACTAAATCCGTGTTCAAGTAAATGGAAAAGAAAAAAAAAAGCTTTTGCCGGTCCTTGATTCGGCATTTTCTACTGATAAGATCAAGGCTTTATATCTCACCATTGAAGGTGAACGGACAATTCAAGATCATATGGAGGCCCTTTCTCCGATACGCCAACTCTTACTGAGATTAAACTCCTGAGTGAAAGCGATAATCGTGAGCTTATACTAAAGCGCCGACAAAGTCCACGACTGAAAGTCATGTTAGCTAGATCCTCTGCCCATGGTTTCTGGAAGAAAACATTTATACTTTTACCCCATTCGTAACTCATAATATCAACATTTAAACACTTCTCTGTCTTCTAGCAATTTGAAACATTCTATCATACCCCATTGGTCAAAAAAAAATAAAACTCTCAATCAACGATCTCTGGAAAACTATTGTTTTGCCCTTTTCTCTACGTGTTGGCGACATGTTAATCCTTCCTACTAAGAACATTCGTGATTGTGAAAAACCTTTATTGCAACCTTGTATACCATCTTTGCAATATTCTATGTATTTTTGTTCTTTGTATAATTTTTGATTTGTCATATTCAGCGCTATGATATTCATGTAGCAGCCTATAAAAATATCCATTAGGCCAAAAAAAAAAAAATTGTTATGTTGCCCTCAGCGACCGACCCTATTCAAAATTTAAAAAAAAATAGGGTCAGGAAAGCACCCAATTTTGCTCAGTTTGGGTGTTTGAAAAATATTTTGAAAATAGTGGAAAATGCACCAAAATTTGGTACTTTGGGTGCTTTTTAAAAAAAAATATTAAAAAAAAAAAAATTCCGACCGACCGACTCAATTTTTCAGAAATCCCACTTAAGGGCAACACAACAATTAATTTATTTTGGCCTTATGTATGTATGTGCGTCAAATAAAATCGAGAGCGTAAACAATGATCATGGAGATGGTTTAGTAGGGATCTATATTTTTTATGTTAATAACACATAAAAAAATTCCACTTAATATTTTGATGTATATAGATCATGTTTATAATCTGTCAAATTAATATGAACTGAAAATGCATCTTGATTGAATAAGTACGTTTCAATCCATGGAGATGGTTTAGTAGGGATCTATATTTTTTATGTTAATAACACATAAAAATATTCCACTTAATATTTTGATGTATATAGATCATGTTTATAATCTGTTCTTGTGAGCCATTTCCGTAAAACATTCGGACATAATCAGAATGATTGGTTAAAATAGCATTGCCTAAGTCGATATTTTGATGTAGAGTCTCCTCCAGATTCTCTTTTGATAAGGTCATTCCTGTCTTTCGAAATCAAACGTAACCAGTGACACGATTTAATGTATTATTATTATCTGGTTATACCGCGATGAAGAATATGTTGAATAATAGATAATAGTATTAGTTTTCTTTTAAAAAATGTATTTTTGATATTTTTAAAGTAAGGCCCTATGTCATGCTTGTATGTCTATTAATATACATAACTTTCAACGAGATGAGCGCTTTGGAAATGGTCATTTACGTATGCGGTGTTTTGTTGTTTTTCTTTTCAATTAGAAAATGAAAGGACCCTGTTGACACGTCACCCGGTAAATTGACTCATTGAGTTGCCGATCACGCTACAGCATAACAAACTAATCTAGTCTTCTTAATGGTGTAAGCGCAAAATATTGAAACCAAGATGAATATTAGGTTGGACATCTATTCCGGGGTTTAATTCTATATTGTCAGCACCAGTAATGCGCACTTAATCAATAGGCTTTTACTTAATTATAAAACACTATGGTAGCATCAAGATAAATGATGATAACCAAGACTCGGTATCTTATAAGGATGATATTACCAAATTTTTTGAATGTTTGCTTTTACCTTTTTCTTAGTAAAGTTGCGGTGATAATATTATCATTTTGAAGCTAAGCATTATTGGTTCTTTTAAATGCATTTGAATTAGTTACATTAATACAAGTTTATAGGGTGTAGGGATACCAATGACATCACGCTCTTTATACGCCTCTTGTGACGACATAAGGTTGTCCGACAATGTTTCAAAAGTCAAAGATAACTGAATTCCATTTGAAAGTTTCAAACGAAAACCAAATGTTCATATGATATATATAGTGCGTTTGTCATTTTTTGCTAAATTACTTAAATGGAAACAGTCTATGCTCATCTTTACACTCGATACCAGAACATTGAGAAGTAAATATTAAGTAAGAATAATCTTGCGAACAAGTACATTCAAGATATATAATCGGCATACAAGGGCATAGGATAGTCCACAAGGATAAAGAGATATGTTTTCAGGAACTATTTGATGGATATCAACTAATATCAGCATCAGCATTGAAGAATAATGTAGGGGCTTCAATTGGTGGTGTAGGAATGATACTAGGGGCGCTTCAGTTGATTCGGAAGTTAGGGTCGAGTCAAGGGGGTTTTTTTAGCCTAGAGGCGAGATTTTTTTTTAAATTTAATTTTTCATGTTTTTGAAGTATTTGGTTAACTTTTTTTTCTTCCTCATTTTTGAGTCAATTTTTTTTTTCGCCATCTTCGGACAAGTTTTTTTTTCGTGCGCCCCTAAGTAGAAGACCTAAAAAGGCTGGAAGGATATCAAAGAAAACAATCTGTTGTGGTTAATGGTGATTGTGTTCCGGTACTTCTGATAAAAAGCAATTGGCCAGATGTATACTCGGACTTTGCTATACAAGCAGGGGTTCTTCAAGGCGATACTATTACCAGACGTATTTTATTGTAGTTCTTGGCCTGACTTTGTATTGAGAAAGGCATTGCAAGGCAACGAGAAACGATAAGGATTATCAGATTGTGGGTTCGAGCCCAGGGCCTGGCGGTATTCGTCTCCTTGTTTCCTTGAGTTAGAAACTTTACTCTACTTGCTCCGTGGTCGGACAGTCATGTAAAGCCGTGGGCCCCCTGTACGAATAGACCCCTTCATGGGGTATGCATGCTATGCAAGTAATCATTTATTGATTGAATAGCACATCGGAAAAGTAGGCATATTGGCCCAGAATTAATCGGACATAGATTTTTCAGACGACATAGCTCTACTACCAGAAGAACTTCTACATCTAGCATGTCTAGTAGAAGCCAATGCTCGGAAAGTGGGCCTCGGAATGAATGAAAAGAAGACAAAGCAATGATCTATATATTAAAAGACCCTAGATGGCAGCGATCTTGAATAATCACTGATTTCATTTCAAATATCTTGGTGCATTGATAGCCAGGCCTAGAAAGCCTGCAATAGCATAGATAACATCTAGTAAAGTTCACTTCAAAGAAATATGACCGCTATTAAACCTTGAATTACTATGCAGAGGCAAGTTGCTATTATTAGACTCCTAACTAAGCATTAAATAACCGGATAATAACCGGATAATCACCCTGGAAAAAATCGAGCACATTTCTAGTACAGTACTAGAATGTACTCGACATTCCTAAGGTGCACATTTGGAACACTGATTAGAGTACAATTCTAGTACAATTTGAGTACAAAAAAGTGTACTAGAAATGTACTTACTTTGATAAATATACATTTCTAATACTCTACTAGAAATGTACTAGATTCTGATTGTACTAGAAATGTACTCGGATTCTTTTTCAAATCTGCACCTTAGGAATGTCGAGTACATTTCTATACAATCAGATTCTAGTATATTGGGATGTTGATACAGCTAGACCAATTTATCCGAAGATTTATAAACTCTGAATACACTTTATGAATGAAGTTTGGCCCTGCAAAATACACCTAGCTACCTGATCATGCTGATTGCATTACACCTTTTTTTCAGTTTATTTTCTTTTTAAATTTATCATTTACAATTTCGTTTGTTTCTTTGAAGACCAAAATATGAGAAGTTAAAATGTTGACTGTTGACTGATGTTTTACAAATGGGCAATTATGCTGAAAAAGAATTATATAATTTAGTAATACACCATGCGTCATGAGATATTTGCCATCCGATTTACTACATTTTAGGGGGAAATCTGTATGTCGGATATGATCTGCGAATTTCGGAATAGGCGACATTTAATACTGTATCCATTGGCTGTTGTTGACTTTGATTGATAGTTTTATAAGACCGTGCTAAAATTAAGGAAGACATGACAAAAGGAAATATTATATACTAAAGCATTTGATAAGCTTTGATACATTAGTAGTGTCTTTAATATTTTCAAAAGTACCTAGAGGGACTGGTAGTGTTCCTATTATAATACCGTATGAAACCTTCGGATGAATTTGATATTTGTTTGTTACTGTTCATAGTAATATACATGCCATAGCCAATATGCCCTATAAAGTTACACACCAATATATAAATATAAATAACGAAGAAAACAACAACAACAACAACAACGCGAAAATGTGATAATAATGATGGTTGGCTAAACACAAAAACAGATGTAAGTAAACGGTAGATGCGTGTCATTCGGTGCAAAAAAACTAGATAGATAGACGGGTGCATCAAATTAAAGTAAAATTATAGTAACTGCAAATGAAATTCTAAAAAAATATCATTCTCAAAGAATCCATTGTGGTAGGGACTTGTGGTCGCTTTTGAAACGATCAATTACGTTTAAGTTGGTTTCTTTGCAAATAAAAGTTAGAGGACTCTTAATTGAGTTACTGGACACCTATGTTTTATTAAGCTTGGTATTTGACTTGTTGCTGCATTTTATGAAATCGGTAGATTTTACTCTAACCCTTTAGGTGCTAATCCTTAATATTATGACATTTTTCATTATTTCAATATCAACTGAAGGGGTGGGTGCAATATAGTGCTAACCCTCATTTTGCACAGGTGACTGGTTTTGGTTTGAATTATTTTTTGACTAGAAAGATAAAAAATAGTTTTCGAAAAGTTTACTATGATGAAGTACATGGGTGAATGGAAATATTTTGACTAATATTGGAGTCCCATATGATTTCAAGAAAACAAGCCAGTCACTTGAAAAGTGAGGTTTAGCACTATAATATTGCCCCGAGGTCTTGCACATTACAATTTCTAAGTTTCTAGAAACACAAGAAGCCAAAGTTTTTTCTTTATTAAAGTGCCAGATCTAAGAGAACTTGATGTAATTATTATGAATACAGTGATTCCACAAGACATAAAATTATCTGCGAAGCTGAATTTGAATTCAGGAGCAATATAGTGCTAAGCCATAGTGTCTAATTTTTAAGCCACCATTAGACTTTTGAACGGCTAAATCTTATCCATACAATGATATTGCTGAAAATAGTTTACATTATGGTGATAAATAAACTAAACCAGAGATGTTTTGGCCAAAATTAATTGGAAAATAATTTAATAACTTGTTCTAAATGCATCTGTTTCAAAACCAGAACAAAGTGGTTGGAAATAGGTGTGGGTTAGCATTACGCCTACATGTACCCTTCAATTGTTTGCTACAATCCTGAATAAATATTTGTTAACAGAACTAAAAAAGTGAAGAATAACAACTTTATCATGTTTATTGAATATCTCTACCCATACAGATATTTTGCTAAATACTTAAGTAGGGTCTCTCTGATACAAGATTATCATAACAACGATGTCACGCTTTGGTTATAGACCTACTTCATTTTCGTATGATGGATCAAAGGAGCCTGTTGACACGTCACCCGGTAAATTGACTCATTGGGTTACTGATCACGCTGCAGCATAACAAACTATATAATAATAGTCTTCTTAATGGAATAAGCGCAACATATTGGAATGAAGACGAAAATTGGGTTGGACATCTATTCCGGGGTCTAATTCCATATCGTCAGTGCCAGTAATCATGGTAATGCGTGGTTAATCAATAGGCTTTTACTAAATTACAGAAAGACAATGATAGCATCATGACAAATCGTGGTAACTTAAACAGGTATATCATAAGGGTGACATTACCAAAATGTTTGAATCTTTGCTTTTAACTTTTCTCCAAGTAGTGTTTCATCGATATCTTTTTGATCATTGCGCAAGGTTCTTGAGTCGTACATTACTGGTTCTTACTAATAAAGTGCGCTTGCATATCAAGATAAGGAAATTGTTACATGATAACGACATTACATATACAGTGAAGGCATATCGATAATGCCAAAATAATCAGGCCAGTTGTCACAGTAACTGTTATAAATATGTGATGACTCAACCCGAAAAGGGGATTTTGCGACAGAACACTTTTCGAGAAACTGACGAAAATAGACAGCAAAAAATAAAGAAAATAATAAGAAATTCTAGCAGATTTTCTGTTGTAAAATTTGATCGCCTTGATCAATTTCAACAAGTAAGGTGTCATATTAAAGCTTAAAAGATGCTGTAACAGATGAAATGATAAAAGCAAAATTTATATTATCTGCAAATTCCCCCCTTTCGGGGTGAGCCATCGCATGTGTATATCACTTGTGCCAAAAGTCACAAAATGTAAATTTGACCAAAAAAAAATGAAACATGTTCATGAGAGACTATGAAAATAAGCATTATAAAAACGGTTAAATAAAAACGTTCTTCTAAATGTTAAAATGTTGGGTTTGGGTCAATACGCTTTGTGTTGTTTAAAATGGGGATAATTTTGCACAGCAGGTATAGTTAAGCCAACGTTGACTATTGTTTCCAACTACGTCCACAGTGTAAGACGAACATAAGTTACACCATGATAGTATTTAGGACACACAACTCGCAGGTACTTTAACACATAATGCGTAGAAACATTCAATGTTTGACCTTATCAATTGGATCTTTTTGTTGTTACAACAGACAAATTTGTATCCAAATTGTGTTATTACGGTATTTTGAATCTTACATGGCATTCATGAGGTCAAATTTTTTTTAAATTTTTCAAACATTTGCCTTCAACTTTACTGTACATTAATACTGCAGTGGTATTGTTTTTGTCATTGCGCAATCTCATTTAGTTTTATATTTTATGAACACGTTACAGGGGCTGCAGGGAGGGGGGGGGGAAACCCGGCTGGAGTTGCTCATCATTAGTTTTTGTTAATAAATGCACTTGCATATACAAGATAATTGATTTTTAAATGAAAATGGTTACACGATAATGGCTTATGCAGGGATGTGATATCGATAATGCTACGTCAAGTTCGGCTCATCCATCATCAGTTATGAGTCTCTTATGAAGAATTTTTTATTTGATAAAATGCGAAAAGTTAAACATGAACTCTTATTTTAATTAATTACTTATCAATAAAATAATCAAAATAAATAGGCCTGAAAATAATAGTAAATAAAATATATTTTAGTATTAACAATTAGTTTAGTGTAACAATTTTCAGGCCCCAAATCATTAAAATGGGGGGGGGGGAGACGAATGCTACATATCCATGATATCGGACATTTATGCTGAAGTAGAATTATATAGTCAATAATGACACCTTATGCGTCATGAGATATTTGTTCACCGATTTACCAAATTTTAGGGGGGAAATATTATTAAAAAAATGGGAATATGATATGCAGACTCTGTAGAAATTGACAACATTCAATACTGAATCTACTGGCATCGGCTGACTTTGATTGATATTTAGTATTATAAGACCGTGTTAAGGCTGAGAAAGACACGACAAAGTCGATATTGTGTGCAAAAACATTTGATTAATGTCGTGACTATGTAAGAAGTGCCAAAAGGGATTGAGAATTTTCGAGATTGTGATCATATCATAATATGAAACCTTCGGGTGAAGGAATACCTACAATATTTGTTTATTGCTGTTCATCGCAATATATAATATATGTGTCATAACCGAAATGCCTTAACATGTCATATCAACGTAAAATTGCTTGACACATTACATCAGGAAGAACGCAAAACGCATAATTGGGAGTAGGGACTCCTAAGAACTTTAGAATGGTTGTTGATTTAACACGTAGAAAGGATTCAACTGCTTTTACCAATTCATCTGATATGTGTAACCTTACCAATTGTACAGAGGTAATTTCATTCAATGAGGAGCAGGGACGTGAACACCGAGCGTAAACAAATCCTAAAATAGTAATTCAAATAAATGGTGGTAATTATACAAATATTTACTGCTTTGAGGGGCATGGTTTAAACTATTTTCCCGAGGTGATCTCAAAACCATGAATATGCCCGAAGCGAAGCTTAGGGCATATTAATGGTTTTGACATCACCGAGAAAAGTGAAGAAAAGCAACTTTATTTTTATATCTCTACCCATACAGATTATTGGCTAAATAATTAAGTAGGGTCTCTCTGATACAGGATTATCATAACAACGATGTCACTCTTTAAATACGTGTTAGTTATACTTCATTTACGTACGATGGATCACAGGACCCTGTTGACACGTCACCTGCTAAACTGACACATTTGGTTACTGTTCACGCTGCAGCATAACAAACTATATAATCTAGTCTTCTTAATGGAATAAGCGCAACATTTTGAAAAGAAGACGAAAATTAGGTTGGACATCTATTCCGGGGTCTAATTCCATATCGTCAGTGCCTGTAATGCGTGGTTAATCAATAGGCTTTTACTAAATTAAAGAAACACAATGATAGAATCAAGACAAATCGTGGAAACTATATCATAGGGTGACATTACCAAATGTTTGAATCTTTGCTTTAACTCTTCTCCAAGTATAGTGTTTCATCGATATCTTTTTGATCATTGTGCAAGGTTCGTGAGTCGTACATTACTGGTTCTTACTAATAAAGTGCGCTTGCATATCAAGATAAAGGAAATGGTTACATGATAATGACAATGATATTACCGTGATAACGGTGTAGGCATGTCGATAATGTCAAAATAATCAGGCCTGTTGTCACAGTAACTGTTGTAAATATATCACTTGTGCCAAATGTCATAAAATGTAAATTTGACCCAAAAAAAATGAATACATGTTCATGATACACTACGAATATGCGTTGTGTGTTAACAAGTCATACAACATCATTTTATGAAAATAGGCCTAATAAAAACTGTTAAATAAAAACGTTTTACTAAATGTGAAAATGTTGGGTTTGGGTCAATACGCTTTGTGTTGTTTTAAATGGGGATACTTTTGCACAGTAGGTATAGTTAAGTCAACGTTTGGTATTGTTTTCAACTACGTTTCCACAGTGTAAAACGAACATAAGTTGATGGTATTTAGGACACACAACTCACAGGTACTTTAACACATAATACGCAGAAACATTCAATGTTTGACCTTATCAATTTGATTTGTTTTTATTGTTATAACAGAAAATTTGTATCAAAGTCGTGTTATTACGCTATTTTGAATCTAACATGGCATTCATGAAGTCAAAATTTGAAGGGGTGGGTGTAATATAGTGCTACCCTTTTTTTTGCACAAGTTACTGGTTCTGATTTGACTGATTTTTCGACTACAAAGATGAAAAATGGTTCGAAAAGTTTATTATGATAAAGTACATGGGTGAATGAAAATATTTTGACAAATATTGGAATCCCATGTTATTTCACTAAAATAAGCCACTTTAAAGTGAAGGTTAGCACTATATTGTCCAGAGGTCTTGCACATTACAATATCTAAGTTTCTAGAAACACTAGATGCCAAAGTTTTTTCTTTTTCAAAATGCCAGATTATAAGAGTACATGATGCAAGGATTATGAATTCAGTGATTCCTGACGACGTATACACTCTTAAAATGATCTTAGTCTTGTTGAGTAAAAACTTACTCAACGGTCACAGCTCATTTTGTTGAGTAAAATTTAACTCAACGTTGGATAAACTTTACTCAACGTTGGATAAACTTTGCTCAACGTTGGGTAAACTTTGCTCAACGTTGGGTAAACTTTGCTCAACGTTGAGTAAGATGTGCTCAACATTGAGTAATGGTCAACATTGACTAATATTGACTTAACCGCGTAAGATTTTACTCAATGTTGAGTAAGATTTTACTCAACAATGAGCTGTGACCTTTTTACTCAACAAAGAGTAAACTAATTTTTAGAGTGTAGTGTGTCTAAATGATCTACAGCGCTGGATATGAATTCAGTGGCAATATAGTGCTAAGCCAAGGTGTCTGATTTTTAAGCCACCCTTAGACTTTTGAACGGTTAAATCTTAGCCATACAATGATATTGCAGAAAAGAGTATACATTATGGTGATAATTAAACTGAACCAGAGATGTTTTGTCCAAAATAAATTGAAAAATTGTGTAATAACTTGTTTTAATTGCATCTGTTTCAAAACCAGAACAAAAGTGGTCGGAAAATAGGGGTGGGTTAGCATATATTGCGCCTACCCCTTCAATTGTTTAAATTTGTCAAACATATGCTTCAACTTTTCTGTACATAATAGTGCAGCGGTATTGTTTTTGTCATTGCGCAATCTCATTTAGTTGTATCTTTAATGAATACATTACAGGGTCTGGAGGGGGGAAAACCCGGCTGGAGTTGCTCATTATTAGTTTTTGTTAACATGGTTAATAAATGCGCTTTCATGTACAAGATAATTGATATATACATGAAAATGGTTTCACGATAATGGCTTATGCGGAGATGCGATGTCAATAATGCTACGTCAAGTTGGGCTCATCCTTCATCAGTTATTAGTCTCTTATGAAGATTTTTTTATTTAATGAAATGCGAAAAGTCAAACCTGAACTCTTATTTTAATTAATTACTTATAAATCTAACAGATAATCAAAATACATAGGCCTGAATATAATAAATATAATAATTTTTTTAATATTTACGATTAATTTAATATAACAATTTTAGGCCCCAAACAATGCTACATATCGGACATTTAACCTGAAGTAGAATTATATAGTCAATAATGACACCTTATGCGTCATGAGATAGTTGTTCACCGATTTACCAAATTCTAGGGGGAAATATTATAAAAAAATATCGGAATATGATATGCAGACTCTGTAGAAATTGACAACATTCAATACTGAATCTACGGGCATCGGCTGACTTTGATTGATATTTAGTATTATAAGACCGTGTTAAGGCTATGAAAGACACGACAAAGTCGATATTGTGTGCAAAAGCATTTGATTAATGTCGTGACTATGTAAGAAGTGCCAAAAGGGAATGAGAATTTTCTAGATTGTGATCATATCGTAATATGAAACCTTCGGGTGAAGGAATAAATACAATATTTGATTATTGCTGTTCATCGCGATATATAATATATGTTTCATAACCGAAATGCCTTAACATGTCATATCAACGTAAAATTGCTTGACATATTACATTACAGTGGATTTCTTGAAGGAAGAACGCAAAACGCATAATTGGGAGTAAGGGACTCTTAAGAACTTCAGAATGGCTGTTGACTTAACACGTAGAAAGGATGCAACTGCTTTTACGCAATTCATCTGACATGTGTAACCTTACCAATTGTAAAGAGGTAATTCCATTCAATGAGGAGCAGGGACGTGAACACCGGGCATAAACAAATCCTAAAATAGTAATTCAAATAAATTGTGGTGAAATCAAACAATCACTGGCTTATTGGAGTGACTAGAAATAGTCGACATTTAGTTTTCATTTTTTCTTTACTTTTTTTTTTACAACAAACGCGGCTGCCCATTCTAACAGAGCCCTAAATGCAGGCATAGCCAACTTCATTTTGCGCTATAGGTGAAAATATATGTCACGATCGTAATTTGCCGAAATTGATTTTTTGACAGATTCCCAAACTTTGAGGTGACTTCAAAACACCAGCAAAGTTTCATTGATGCCCGCTCCGAATGAAGTATGTTGACGACCTAACCCTGGGTGAAATTGTGTGTTCAAAAACGGCAAATAAGTCTCAACTTCAAAATCATCTCACCAAGCTGAGCTCATGGTGTAAAGACAATGATATATTAGTATTACCTAAGCCAGATAAAAAGCCATATCATACATATCAGTTTTCTTAGGAATCAACCTGTGTTTCCTACTTTTATTCTCAATGATGAAATTATCAACACAACTGACAATATTAAACTGCGTGGTGTAACATTACAGAACGATCTTTCATATGAAATTTAAGTTAGCCAGATGATATCCAATGCTTCTAAGCGTATTTACATGTTATATGTCCTTAAGCGTTTTAGTGCCTCCACCTCTGATTTAACCACTGTCTACCAGATGTACATACGTCCTGTCCTGGAATATTCTTGTCCCCTCTGGCACACGTCAATTACAAGTAAATAGACTGACCAGTTAGAGCTCATCCAAAAACGGCCCTGCCGCATAATTCTAGGGGATCAGTACAAATCATATGCTCAGCTGAGGCACTGAATACGCTTAAGCACTGCTCTTTGGTGGAACTGCGGGAGCAGCTGTTTCGAGCTTTTGGCGGGAAGCTTCTCAATTCTGAGCATCACGCGTCAATGCTTCCCAAACCAAAAAAGGCTAGACACGAAAGAAATCTCATGAGTGGTCCCCAGCTAGATCTACCAAGGTGTAGAACTACTGGTTACAGGAAGTCTACAATTTTTCATTGTATGATCTATGTGTTTGAATGCCTATTTATATAAATGTTTTGATGTACTGCAGATTTTTCAGTCTTGGACTGCATTTCTATGTTTTTATACCGTTATAAATAATAAATATAAATAAACAATTATATTTTTTTCCTTCAGTTGGGATGCTGATACAGGTAGACCAATTTATCCGAAGATTTACAAACTCTGAATTCACTTTATGAATGAAATTTGGTCCTGCAAAATACACCTAGCTGTTCTTGTAACATAACCTGATTGCAATACACCTCTTCTATTCATTTTATTTTATTTTCAAATTTATCATTTGTTTGTTTATTTGAAGACAAAAATATGAGAATTCAAAATGTCGCCTGTTGACTGATGTTTTACAATTGGGCAATTATGCTGAAATAGAATTATATAGTTTAGTGATACACCATGCGTCATGAGATATTTGCCATCCGGTTTACTACATTGTTGGGGGAAATCTTTATGTCGGATATGATTTGCGAATTTCGGAATAGGCGACATTTAATACTGCATCTATTGGCTTTTGTTGACTTTGATTAATGGTTTTATAGGACCGTGCTAAAACTCAGAAAGAAACGACAAAAGTAAATATTATATACTAAAGCATTTTGATAAGCTTTGATAGTAATGTCTTCAATATTATCAAAGTACCTAGAGCGAAAGATAGTGTTGAATCGGATGAATTCGATATTTGTTTTTTACTGTTCATAGTAATATACATGTCATACCAAAAATGCCCTTGCATGTTACACCAAAACATAAATATAAATAACGGTTGAAGAAAACAAGAACAGCAGCAGCAAATATAAATAACGGTTGAAGAAAACAAGAACAGCAGCAGCAACAACAACAACGCGAAAAATGTGAATTTACAAGCAATTCCTGGTTTGTTAAATCCTCTTTCTTTGCTCAACACTAGTAATACTCCTACCTAGCAGTAACACGTATATGTATAATTGTACAGTACATTAAAGTAAGTAAATACATAACTGAGTGAAAAGCATTTTTAAAAAGACTCCAAGTAAACAGAAAACTTCATTAACTAACAAATTAATGAATTAAATGCCAATTTGGTGTCCGATATCATACTATTCTATTCAAACATTTGGTCATTAATCCATGAATGAAATGGATTGAAAGAAATTAATAAGCGACATTTAAGTAAATAGTCAAGTCTAGGGCATCATCAATTGAGTATCATTCAGTGCAAAAAACTCCCCGTAAATAGTAGGGTGCATCAAATTAAAGTAAATATATTAACTGTAAATGAAATTCTGAAAAATAATATCACAAGTCAATATTCAAAGAATCCATTGTGTTGTGGGACTGATGATCGCTTTTGAAACGGTCAATCATGTTGTTTTTCTTTTCAAATATAAAGTTAGGGGACCCTTCTTCGAGTTACCGATCACTAACGTAAAATGTTGTACCTTATGTTTTATAAAGCTTGGTATATTTGACATTTAAAATAAAATTGCTGCATTTTATTAATTTTATGAAATCGGTAATTTTTTGTTTACCCCTTCAGATGCTGATACCTAATTTTCAATAATATGATTTTTCAGATATGTCAATATAAATTGTTTGTTATAATTCTGAATAAATATTTGTACTATCAAAATAAGAATGATTACTACCATTTAACAGAACTAAAAAAAGTTAAATATAACAACTTTATTTCATATCTTTACCCATACAGATAATTGGCTAAATAATTAAGCAGTGTGTCACTCGGTAAATTTACTCATTGGTTTACTGATCACGCTGCAGCATAACAAACTATATAATCTAGTCTTCTTAATGGAATAAGCGCAACATTTTGGAATGAAGACGAAAATTGGGTTGGACATCTATTCCG
The DNA here is from genome assembly GCA_000969725.1 of Ophiothrix spiculata. Taxonomy (NCBI): domain Eukaryota; kingdom Metazoa; phylum Echinodermata; class Ophiuroidea; order Amphilepidida; family Ophiotrichidae; genus Ophiothrix; species Ophiothrix spiculata. The sequence goes on from JXSR01S012658.1 coordinate 91,259, forward strand.
GGTTTAATTCCATATCGTCAGTGCCAGTAATGCGTGGTTAATCAATATGCTTTTACTAAATTACAGAAACACAATGATAGCATCAAGACAAATCGTGGTAACTATATCATAGGGTGACATTACCAAAATGTTTAAATCTTTGCTTTAACTTTTCTCCAAGTAGTGTTTCATCGATATCTTTTTGATCATTGCGCAATGTACGTGAGTCGTACATTACTGGTTCTTACTAATTAAGTGCGCTTGCATATCAAGATAAAGGAAATTGTTACATGATAATGACAATGATATTACCGTGATAACGGTGTAGGCATATCGATAATGCCAAAATAATCAGGCCTGTTGTCACAGTAACTGTTGTAAATATATCACTTGTGCCAAATGTCATAAAATGTAAATTTGACAAAAAAATGAATACATGTTCATGATACACTACGAATATGCGTTGTGTGATAACAAGGCATAAAACATCATTTTATGAAAATAGGCCTAATAAAAACGGTAAATAAAAACGTTTTACTAAATGTTAAAATGCTGTGTTTGGGTCAATACGATTTGTGTTGTTTTAAAAGCAGGTATAGTTAAGTCAACGTTGGGTATTGTTTTCAACTACGTTTCCACAGTGTAAGACGAACATAAGTTACACCATGATAGTAGGATACTCAACTCTCATGTGCTTACTAGTACATAATGCGTAGAAACATTCAATGTTTGACCGTATCGATTGGATTTTTTTATTGTTAGAACAGAATTTTTTTTATCAAAATTGTGTTATTATGATATTTTGAATCTTACATGGCATTCATGAAGTCAAAAATTGTCTGAATTTGTCAAACATTTGCTTCACCTTTTCTGTACGTAATATTGCAGTGGTGTTGTTTTTGTCATTGCGCAATATCATTTAGTTTTATCTTTTATGAACACATTACAGGTTCTGGGGGGTCACCCGGCTGGAGTTGCTCATTATTAGTTTTTGTTAATAAATGCACTTGCATATACAATATAATTGATATATAAATGAAAATGGTTGCACGATAATGGCTTATGCGGAGGTGCGAAGTCGATAATGCTACGTCAAGTTCGGCTCATCCTTCATCAGTTATTAGTCTCTTATGAGGAATTTTTTATTTGATAAAATGCCAAAATTCAAACCTGATTTCTTATTTTAATTATTTACTCATCAATCAAACAAATAATAAAAATAAATAGGCCTGAAAATAATAGTAAATAAAATATATTTGTTAATACTTACAATTAGTTAAGTGTAATAATTTTCAGGCCCCAAATTATTAACATGAAAAAAAAAAGACCAATGCTACATATCGGGCATTTATGCTGAAGTAGAATTATATAGTCAATAATGACACCTTATGCGTCATGAGATAGTTGTTCACAGATTTACCAAATTCTAGGGGGAAAATATTATAAACAAATATGGGAATATGATATGCAGACTCTGTAGAAATTGACAACATTCAATACTGAATCTACTGGCATCGGCTGACTTTGATTGATATTTAGTATTATAAGACCGTGGTAAGGCTGAGAAAGACACGACAAAGTCGATATTGTGTGCAAAAGCATTTGATTAATGTCGTGACTATGTAAGAAGTGCCAAAAGGGAATGAGAATTTTCTAGATTGTGATCATATCGTAATATGAAACTTTCGGGTGAAGGAATACCTACAATATTTGTTTATTGCAGTTCATCGCGATATATAATATATGTGTCATAACCAAAATGCCTTAACATGTCATATCAACGTAAAATTGCTTGACATATTACATCATAGTGGATTTCTTGAAGGAAGCACGCAAAACGCATAATTGGGAGTAGGGACTCTTAAGAACTTTAGAATGGTTGTTGACTTAACACGTAGAAAGGATGCAACTGCTTTTACGCAGTTCATCTGATATGTGCAACTTTACCAATTGTAACAAAGTAATTTCATTCAATGAGTAAACACTGGGCATAAAAAATCCTAAAATAGTAATTCAAATAAATTGTGGTGCACTTCTAGTCATTCGAGTGACTAGAAATAGTCGACATTTAGTTTTCATTTTTTCTTTACTTTCTTTTTTTTACAACAAACGCGGCCGTCCATTCTAAAAGAGCCGTAAATGCAGGCTATGCAGCAAACTTCATTTTGTGCTATAGGTGAAAATATATGTCACGATCGTAATTCGCAGAAATTGATTTTTTTGACAGATTCCCAATCCTTGAGGTGACTTCAAAACACCAGGAAAGTTTCATTGACGCCCGCTCCGAATGAAGTATGTTGACGACCTAACCCTGGGTGAAATTGTGTGTTCAAAAACGGCAAATAAGTCTCAACTCCAAAATGATCTCTCCAAACTGAGCTCATGGTGTAAAGAAAACGATATGTTACCTAAGCCAGAGAAATGCCATAATCAACCTGCCACGGTGTTTCCTACTTTTAATCTCAATGATGAAATTATCAATACAACTTATTTACATGTTATATGTCCTAAAGCGTTTTAATGCCACCACCTCTGATTTAACCACTGTCTACAAGATGTACATACGTCCTGTCAAGGAATATGCTTGTCCCCTCTGGCAAACGTCAATCACAGGTAAACAGACTGACCAGTTAGAGCTCATCCAAATCCGGGCCTGTCGTATCATTCTAGGGGATCAGTACAAATCATATGTCGAGGCACTGTACGCTTAAGCTAAGCTCTTTGGTGGAACGGCGGGAGCAACTGCTTCGAGCTTTTTGTGAGAAGCTTCTCAGTTCTGAGCGTCACGCGTCAATGCTTCCCAAAATTGAGAAGCTTCTCAATTCTGAGCGTCAGGCGTCATTGCTTCCCAAACCAAAAAAAGGCTAGTCACGAAGAAATCTCTGGAGTGGTCACCAACTGGATCTACCAAGGTGCATAACTACTCGTTACAGGAAGTCTGAAATCCTGGCCATTGTTGACTGTTTGAATAAGGAATTTTTCATTGTATGATCTATGTGTTTGAATGCCTTTTTTGTATAAATGTTTTAATGTACTGTAGATTTTTCAGTTTTGGACTGCATTTCTGTCTTTTATACCGTAATAAATAAACAAATAAATAGATAAATAAATGATTATATTTTTCTCCCTACAGTTGGGATGTTGATACAGGTAGACCACTTTATCCGAAGATTTACAAACTCTGAATACACTTGATGAATGAAATTTGGCCCTGCAAAATACACCTAGCTGTTCTTATAACATAACCTTATTGCATTACATCTTTTCAGTTTATTTTGTTTTTAAATTTATCATTAACAATTTCGTTTGTTTCTTTGAAAACAAAAATATGATAAGTCAAAATGACGACTGTTGACTGATGTTTTACAATTGGGCAATTATGCTGAAAAAGAATTATATAGTTTAGTGATACACCATGCGTCATGAAATATTTGCTATCCGATTTACTACATTCTAGGGGAATTCTTTATATCGGATATGATCTGCGAATTTTGGAATAGGCGACATTTAATACTGCATCCATTGGCTTTTGGTGACTTTGATTGATAGTTTTATAGGACCGTGCTAAAACTCAGGAAGACATGACAAAAGTAAATATTATATACTAAAGATTTGATAAGCTTTGATAGTAATGTCGTCAATATTTTCAAAGTACGTACCTAGAGCGAATGATAGTGTTCTTATTGTAATATGAAATCTTCCGATGAATTCGATATTTGTTTGTTACTGTTCATAGTAATATACATGTCATACCCAAAATGCCCTTACATGTTACACCAAAACATAAATATAAATAACGGTTGAAGAAAACCACAACAGCAGCAGCAACAACAACAACAACGCGAAAAATGTGATAATAATGCAGGTTGGCTAAACACAAAAACAGATGTAAGTAAACTGAAGATGCGAGTAACAATATACTGACCAAAATGGTGGTATTCCATTGACTATTTTATGTCCAATTCCTCATTAAACTGTGAATTTACAAGCAATTCCTGGTTTGTTAAATCCTCTTTCTTTGCTCAACACTAGTAATACTCCTACCTGGTAGAAACACGTAGATGTATAATTGTAAATTATTTAAGTAAATATATAACTTAGTGAAAAGCATAAAATACTCCAAGTAAACAGAAAACGTCATTAAGTAACACCACAATAAATTAAATGCCAAATTGGTGTCCGATATCATACTATTCTATTTAAACATTTGGTCATTAATCCATTAATGAAATGGATTGAAAGTAATTGATTAGCGACATTTTAGTAAATAGTCAAGTCTAGTGCACCATCATTCGGTGCAAAAAACCCTTTCCGTCAATAGAAGGGTGCATCAAATTAAAGTAAAATTATATTAACTGAAAATGAAATTTAAAAAATATCAAAGAATCCATTGTGTATGGGGACTTGTGGTCGCTTTTGAAACTAAACGTTGTTTTTCTTTGCAAAGAAGAGTTAGAGGACCCTTCATTGAGTTACTGAACACTTATGTTTTATGAAGCTTGGTATTTGACTTGTGTGCGCATTTTATGAAATCGGTAGATTTTACTTTAACCCTTCAGGTGCTAATCCTTAATATTATACAAATATTGACAGCTTTGAGGGGCATGGTTTAAACTATTTTCCCGAGGTGATTTCAAAACCATGAATATGCCCGAAGCTAAACTGAGGGCATTTTCATGGTTTTGAGATCACCGAGAAAAGTGAAGAAAAGCAACTTTATTTTTATATCTCTACCCATACAGATTATTGGCTAAATAATTAAGTAGGGTCTCTCCGATACAGGATTATCATAACAACGATGTCACTCTTTAAATGCGTGTTAGTTATACTGCCCCACCAAGGCAAAAGGAAGTATTGACCATTTTCATGTTTTTGAGTTATGGTCCTAAAACATATTTTGTGGAATATATTCAATACTCACCATTAATATTATACTGATTTGTATTATAATGAGGTTGATTCACTATTTATACTGACATAACAACAATCAGGCATAAACAATGTGAATAATTATCTTAAAATAATCAATAATTGATAATTTTGTGGTTAATACTTCCTTTTGTCGTGGTTATTTTGTCCATTCTTTGACAAAATTACCATGCCTATCTCTTAAGTATGGAGACGAAAGGAAGCAAGTTGGTCAGGGTCATTTTATCAAATTTTTAGTGGTTTTTATGGGATGTATGGTTGCTAACAGGGAAAATATTGTTGTATAGAATACAATTATGCCAAAAAGTGATTTTTGAAAAAACTGGTCAATACTTCCTTTTGCCTTGGTAGGGCAGTATACTTCTTTTACGTACGATGGATCACAGGACCCTGTTAACACGTCACCTGGTAAATTGACTCATTTGGTTACTGATCACGCTGCAGCATAACAAACTATATAATCTAGGCTTCTTAATGGAATAAGCGCAACATTTTGGAAAGAAGACGAAAATTAGGTTGGACATCTATATTCCGGGGTCTAATTCCATATCGTCAGTGCCACTAATGCATGGTTAATCAATAGACTTTTACTAAATTAAAGAAACACAATGATAGAATCAAGACAAATCGTGGAAACTATATCATAGGGTGACATTACCGATATGTTTGAATCTTTGCTTTAACTCTTCTCCAAGTAGTGTTTCATCGATATCTTTTTGATCATTGTGCAAGGTTCGTGAGTCGTACATTACTGGTTCTTTTTAATAAAGTGCGCTTGCATATCAAGATAAAGGAAATTGTTGCATGATAACGACATTACTGTGTATGCATGTCGATAATGCCAAAATAATCAGGCCAGTTGTCACAGTAACTGTTGTAAATATATCACTTGTGCAAAAAGTCACAAAATGTTAATTTGAAAACAAAATGAAAACATGTTCATGAGACACTACGAATATGCGTTGTATGATAACAAGTCATACAACAATATTTTATGAAAATAAATAAAAACGGTTAAATAAAAACGTTTTACTAAATGTTAAAATGTTGGGTTTGGGTCAATACGCTTTGTGTTGTTTTAAATGGGGATAATTTTGCACATTTTAGTATAGTTAAGCCAACGTCGGCTATTGTTTTCAACTACGTTTCAACAGTGTTAGACGAACATAAGTTACACCATGATAGTATTTAGAACACACAACTCACACTGGTGCTTTAACACATAATGCGTAGAAACATTCAATGTTTGACATTATCAATTGGATTTTTTTATTGTTACAACAGACAAATTTGTATCCAAATTGTGTTATTACGGTATTTTGAATCTTACATGGCATTCATGATTTCAAAAATTGTTTAAATTTTTCAAACATTTGCTTCAACTTTTCTGTACATTAATATTGCAGTGGTATTGTTTTTGTCATTGCGCAATCTCATTTAGTTTTATCTTTTATGAACACGTTACAGGGACTGGAGGGGGGGGGGAACCCGGCTGGAGTTGCTCATTATTAGTTTTTGTTAATAAATGCACTTGCATATACAAGATAATTGATTTTTAAATGAAAATGGTTACACGATAATGGCTTATGCAGGGATGCGATGTCGATAATGCTACGTCAAGTTCGGCTCATCCTTCATCAGTTATTAGTCTCTTATGAAGAATTTTTTATTTGATAAAATGCGAAAAGTCAAACATGAACTCTTATTTTAATTAATTACTTATCAATCAAATAATCAAAATAAATAGGCCTGAAAATAATAGTAAATAAACTATATTTTAGTATTTACGATTAGTTTAGTGTAACAATTTTCAGGCCCCAAATCATTAAAATGGGGAAAAAAGACCAATGCTACATATCCATGATATCGAACATTTATGCTGAAGTAGAATTATATAGTCAATAATGACACCTTATGCGTCATGAGATAGTTGTTCACCGATTTACCAAATTCTATGGGTGAAATATTATAAAATATATGGGAATATGATATGCAGACTCTGTAGAAATTGACAACATTCAATACTGAATCTACTGGCATCGACTGACTTTGATTGATATTTAGTATTATAAGACCGTGTTAAGGCTGTGAAAGACACGACAAAGTCGATATTGTGTGCAAAAGCATTTGATTAATGTCGTGACTATGTAAGAAGTTCCAAAAGGGAATGAGAATTTCCTCTATTGTGCTCATATCGTAATATGAAAAAATATTTGATTATTGCTGTTCATCGCGATATATACTGTATGTGTCATCACCGAAATGCCTTAACATATCATATCTTGACATATTACATCACAGTGGGTTTCTTTAAGGAAGAACGCAAACGCATAATTGGGAGTAAGGGACTCTTAAGATCATTAGAATGGCTGTTGACTTAACATGTATAAAGGATGCAACTGCTTTTATTCAATTCATGTGATATTTGTAACCTTACCAATTTTAAAGAGGCAATTTCATTCATTGAGGAGCAGGGACGTAAACACCGGGCGTAAAAAAAATCCTAAAATAGTAATTCAAATAAATTGTGGTGCAGTCATACAATCACTGGCGTATTGAAGTGAATCGATGTTTTACTAGAAATAGTCGACATTTAGTTTTCAAGCAATTAAATCGTCTTTCTTTGCTCAACACTATTAATACCCTATCTAGCAGCAAGACGTAGATGTATAACTATACATTGAAGTAAGTAAATACAAAATTAAGTGAAAAGCATTTCTTAAAATACTCCAAGTAAATAGAAAACGTCATTAAGTAACAAATTGAATTAAATGCCAAATTGGTGCCCAATGTCATACTGTTCTATTTCAACATTTGATCATTAATCCATTAATGAAATGGATTGAAAGTATTTAATTAGGGACATTTTTAGTAAATAGTCAAGTCTAGTGCACCATCATTCGGTGCAAAAAAACCTTTCCGTCAATAGAAGGTTGCATCAAATTAAAGTAAAATTATTTTAACTGAAAATGAAATTAAAAAAATATCATATTCTCAAAGAATCCATTGTGTATGGGGACTTGTGGGCGCTTTTGAAACGTTGTTTTTCTTTGCAAAGAAGAGTTAGAGGACCCTTCATTGAGTTACTGAACACTTATGTTTTATGAAGCTTGGTATTTGACTTGTTGGCGCATTTTATGAAATCGGTAGATTTTACTTTAACCCTTCAGGTGCTAATCCTTAATATTATACAAATATTGACTGCTTTGAGGGGCATGGTTTAAACTATTTTCCCGAGGTGATTTCAAAACCATGAATATGCCCGAAGCGAAACTGAGGGCATTTTCATGGTTTTGAGATCACCGAGAAAAGTGAAGAAAAGCAACTTTATTTTTATATCTCTACCCATACAGATTATTGGCTAAATAATTAAGTAGGGTCTCTCTGATACAGGATTATCATAACAACGATGTCACTCTTTAAATGCGTGTTAGTAATACTTCATTTACGTACGATAGATCACAGGACCCTGTTGACACGTCACCTGCTAAACTGACACATTTGGTTACTGATCACGCTGCAGCATAACAAACTATATAATCTAGGCTTCTTAATGGAATAAGCGCAACATTTTGGAAAGAAGACGAAAATTAGGTTGGACATATATTCCGGGGTCTAATTCCATATCGCCAGTGCCAGTAATGCGTGGTTAATCAATAGGCTTTTACTAAATTAAAGAAACACAATGATAGAATCAAGACAAATCGTGGTAACTATATCATAGGGTGACATTACCAAATGCTTGAATCTTTGCTTTAACTCTTCTCCAAGTAGTGTTTCATCGATATCTTTTTGATCATTGTGCAAGGTTCGTGAGTCGTACATTACTGGTTCTTACTAATAAAGTGCGCTTGCATATCAAGATAGGAAATTGTTACATGATAATGACAATTATATTACCGTGATAACGGTGCAGGCATGTCGATAATGTCAAAATAATCAGGCCAGTTGTCACAGTAACTGTTGTAAATATATCACTTGTGCCAAAAGTCACAAAATGTAAATTTGACAAAAAAATGAAAACATGTTCAGGAGACACTACGAATATGCGTTGTGTGATAACAAGTCATACAACATCATTTTATGAAAATACGCCTAATAAAAACGGTTAAATAAAAACGTTTTACTAAATGTTAAAATGTTGGGTTTGGGTCAATACGCTTTGTTTTGTTTTAAATGGGGATAATTTTGCACAGCAGGTATAGTTAAGTCAACGTTGGGTATTGTTTTCAACTACGTGTCCACAGTGTAAAACGAACATGAGTTGATGGTATTTAGGACACACAACTCACAGGTACTTTAACACATAATACGTAGAAACATTCAATATTTGACCTTATAAATTGCATTTTTTTAATTGTTATAGGCCTAAAATCGTATCCAAATTGTGTCCAAGTTATCATGATGTTTTGAATATAACATGGCATTCATGAAGTCAAAACTTGTTTGAATGTTTCAAACATTTGCTTTAACTTTTCTCTACGTAATATTTCAGCAGAGACATGATTGCAGTGGCATTTTTTGTCATTGCGCAATTTCATTTAGTTTTATCTGGGAGAAAACCCGCCTAGAGTTGCTCATTATTAGTTTTTGTTAATAGATGCGCTTGCATATACAAGATAATATATATATAAATTTAAACATAAGTGAAATCAACTTGAGACTTCGAAAATTCACTGTCTGAATTGTCTGTCGAAATGAAAAGTCACCGATACTGTTGAATTCTGCAGTCACGGCAATACACTCACTGACACTGCTGACTTAAGCAAAAATGTAGCGCTCAAACTTGAAAATATTATGCAATTTCACTATAAATGTAAGTTTTTAAGATACAAACATATTTATACATAGAGGGAGTAAATATGTTAACGTTGCTAATTTCTGGCTGAAATCAGGAAGCAAATATGCGATGCCTCATCCCGAAAAGGGGGACTTTGCGAAAGAGCACTTTTTAAGCAAATGACAAAAATAGGAAGCAAAAAATAAACAAAATAATAAGAATTTCCAGCAGATTTTCTATTGTTAAATTGGATCGCCTTGATCAATTTCAACAAATAAGGTGTCATTTTAAAGCTTAGAAAATGCTGCAACTAATGAAATAATAAAATGAAAATTGATATCATCTGCAAAGTCCCCCTTTCGAGGTGAGCCATTACGATTATGCTGTTTACATAAATATTAGAGATTCCTTTTCTATGAGGAGCGCCATATTCGAAAATGGCTCTTTTTTTAGTTCTTAGTATTTGTTTATTCATTTGTCCACAAACATGTATATTCACATCAGGATAAAGGAAATTATTATATGACTTGTTATTGTTACACAACTCACATGTACTTAATTCTACATAATGCGTAGAAACGTTCAATGTTTGACCTTATCAATTGGATTTTTTTTTTATTGTTATAACAGAACATTTGTATCAAAGCCAGTAACTTTAAATTGAAGGTTGGCACTATATTGCCCCGTGGTCTTGCACATTACAAAATCTAAGTTTCTAGAAACACTAAATGCCAAAGTTTTTTCTTTTTCAAAATGCCAGATCTAAGAGTACATAATGCAAGGATTATGAATTCAGTGATTCCTGACGACGTATACACTCTTAAAATGATCTTACTCTTGTTGAGTAAAAACTTACTCAACGGTCACAGCTCATTTTGTTGAGTAAAATCTTACTCAACGTTGGATAAACTTTACTCAACGTTGGGTAAACTTTGCTCAACGTTGGGTAAACTTTGCTCAACGTTGAGTAAGATGTGCTCAACATTGAGTAATGCTCAACATTGAGTAATATTGACTTAACCGAGTAAGATTTTACTCAATGTTGAGTAAGATTTTACTCAACAATGAGCTGTGACCTTTTTACTCAACAAAGAGTAAAATAATTTTTAGAGTGTAGTGTGTCTAAATGATCTACAGCGCTGGATATGAATTCAGTGGCAATATAGTGCTAAGCCAAGGTGTCTGATTTTTAAGCCACCCTTAGACTTTTGAACGGCTAAATCTTAGCCATACAATGATATTGCTGAAAAGAGTATACATTATTGTGGTAATTAAACTGAACCAGAGATGTTTTGTCCAACATAAATTGAACAATTGTGTAATAACTTGTTTTAATTACATCTGTTTCAAAACAAGAACAAAAGTGGTCGGAAAATAGGGGTGGGTTAGCACTATATTGCACCTACCCCTTCAATTGTTTAAATTTGTCTAACATTTGCTTCAACTTTTCTGTACGTAATAGTGCAGTGGTATTGTTTTTGTCATTGCGCAATCCCATTCAGTTTTATCTTTTATGAACACATTACAGGGTCTGGAGGGGGAAAAACCCGGCTGGAGTTGCTCATTATTAGTGTTTGTTAATAAATGCGCTTGCATATACAAGATAATTGATATATGAATGAAAATGGTAACACGATAATGGTTTATGCGGAGATGCGATGTCGATAATGCTACGTCAAGTTGGGCTCATCCTTCATTATTAGTCTCTTATGAAGATTTTTTTATTTGATAAAATGCGAAAAGTCAAACCTGATTTCTTATTTTAATCAATTACTTATAAATCTAACAGATAATCAAAATACATAGGCCTGAATGTAATAATAAATAAAATACATATTTTAATATTTATGAATTATTAGTTTTTGTTAATAGATGCGCTTGCATATACAAGATAATATATATATAAATTTAAACATAAGTGAAATCAACTTGAGACTTCGAAAATTCACTGTCTGAATTGTCTGTCGAAATGAAAAGTCACCGATACTGTTGAATTCTGCAGTCACGGCAATACACTCACTGACACTGCTGACTTAAGCAAAAATGTAGCGCTCAAACTTGAAAATATTATGCAATTTCACTATAAATGTAAGTTTTTAAGATACAAACATATTTATACATAGAGGGAGTAAATATGTTAACGTTGCTAATTTCTGGCTGAAATCAGGAAGCAAATATGCGATGCCTCATCCCGAAAAGGGGGACTTTGCGAAAGAGCACTTTTTAAGCAAATGACAAAAATAGGAAGCAAAAAATAAACAAAATAATAAGAATTTCCAGCAGATTTTCTATTGTTAAATTGGATCGCCTTGATCAATTTCAACAAATAAGGTGTCATTTTAAAGCTTAGAAAATGCTGCAACTAATGAAATAATAAAATGAAAATTGATATCATCTGCAAAGTCCCCCTTTCGAGGTGAGCCATTACGATTATGCTGTTTACATAAATATTAGAGATTCCTTTTCTATGAGGAGCGCCATATTCGAAAATGGCTCTTTTTTTAGTTCTTAGTATTTGTTTATTCATTTGTCCACAAACATGTATATTCACATCAGGATAAAGGAAATTATTATATGACTTGTTATTGTTACACAACTCACATGTACTTAATTCTACATAATGCGTAGAAACGTTCAATGTTTGACCTTATCAATTGGATTTTTTTTTTATTGTTATAACAGAACATTTGTATCAAAGCCAGTAACTTTAAATTGAAGGTTGGCACTATATTGCCCCGTGGTCTTGCACATTACAAAATCTAAGTTTCTAGAAACACTAAATGCCAAAGTTTTTTCTTTTTCAAAATGCCAGATCTAAGAGTACATAATGCAAGGATTATGAATTCAGTGATTCCTGACGACGTATACACTCTTAAAATGATCTTACTCTTGTTGAGTAAAAACTTACTCAACGGTCACAGCTCATTTTGTTGAGTAAAATCTTACTCAACGTTGGATAAACTTTACTCAACGTTGGGTAAACTTTGCTCAACGTTGGGTAAACTTTGCTCAACGTTGAGTAAGATGTGCTCAACATTGAGTA
>JXSR01S012660.1:19306-36633 GCA_000969725.1 Ophiothrix spiculata
AAGTGTCAATGGTGACCCCGTCGTCCGACCTTTCCGTTGGGGTCAAATTTCAACTTTGTCCGATTTCATCGATTAAGGTGTCAAATTGTTCGTCTTTGATCAGAGATCAAAAGTGTCAATGGCGACTCCTTAGTCCGACCTTTCCCTTGGGGTCAAATGTTCAACTTTGTCCGATTTCAAAGATTAAGGTGTCAAATTGTGTGTCTTTGACCAGCGATCAAAAGTGTCTATGGTGACCCCGTCCTCCGACCTTTCCCTTGGGGTCAAATTTTCAACTTTGTCCGATTTCAACGATTAAGGTGTCAAATTGTACGTCTTGGACCAGCGATCAAAAGTGTAAATGGTGACCTTGTCGTCCGACCTTTCCATTGGGGTCAAATTTCAACTTTGTCCGATTTAAACGATTAAGGTGTCAAATTGTTCGTCTTGGACCAGAGATCAAAAGTGTCAATGGCGACCCCGTAGTCCGACCTTTCCCTTGGGGTCAAATGTTCAACTTTGTCCAATTTCAAAGATTAAGGTGTCAAATTGTGTGTCTTGGACCAGCGATCATAAGTGCCAATGGTGACCCCGTTGTATGACCTTTCCCTTGGGATCCACCCCGCAACTGAATGATTAAGTAGGCGGTCGATACGCAAGCGAGACTACTGGTTCGCGAACCATCTTGTTGGAGTTAGCGATTGTAACAGGGGTTAGCGACCATTAGTAAATGTTAATGAAATTGGCCCCTGAAGTAACTTCATCAATAGCAAAGTGTTCATATTTTTTGCCAATTATATTACTACCATAATTTTGCTTTGTATTCCCAGCAACTTCTTGGCTACATTGGCAATCTAGGTGTACCGGGAGCCGTCCTAGTATTCCTGCCTGGATGGAATTGGATCTTTGCTCTCATGAGGCACTTACAGGAACATCCCAAATTTGGTAAGTAAAAAAAAAAAAAATGCAGGATTTTGGAGGCTGGCTGGCTGTATTTTCAGTGAGTATTTCTTATACTTTGTGCACACTCTTTATGATAGTCACAAACAGCATGAAATGTTACTGCGATTTTCTTGAACTTGAACTTGGAATAAGTTTTTTCAATGCATGGTTACACAATATTAAGAAAGATAAAATGATTGTACATGAAACAAAATGTTCTTTGTACCAAATATTTATTATAGTTAATAATTGATGATTTTTGACACACATGAGTGAAATCAGTGCTTGCCAACTTTTACTAGTTTTAAAGTAGCATGGTTTGATTGCTTCAATCTTTTTGCAAATTTTTTGAGATTTTGGTACCAAAATGTTGGTCATATTTTTCTCATAACCCATGTGAAATTTCTCAGCTGAGCTATGTTCTGTTTTGGAGATCAATATGAAAATGTTTCTAGTTATGGTTACCATAATTAATTTATACAGTAACATATAGGCAACTCTGAAATACAAAGTTGCACATAAAATCAAAACGGTTTGCCCGATTCACCTGAAATTTGAAACTTAAACCTTTATAGTACTCATATGATATTGAAAGGTAAGTTTTAAAAAATTGGACTAAGCTCCTTTAATCTTGCTCAAGTTCCAAGTAAAGAAGCACGTAATGATACCTGACATTAAATCGTCATGTGAGTGCAAGAAAGTTGTATCTGCAATAGCTGCCTTACGTCATAAATGGTGGTTTATGAGAAAAACGCATTCAGCGCTAATGACATCACATACGTGGTTCTTGAAATGGTTCTTCAGAATGGGCCATTTAACTGCCATGCTGATTCCCAGTTGAGTAAGAATCATACGTGGGTTTGGGTCTTAATTAATCCACACATTGTTGAAGGATTTCTGTTGGTATCATGGTTTCTTCTGCATTTGAAATTTCAATTCTTTTCCCTATTTTGTCATTAAATAAATAAAATAAATACTGGGGATTTATAGTGCGCTATGCCTCCCAGATTTGTAATTCCACTCGGCCTCTGCACACTTTACAGGTGTTCGCTGACCACTGTGGCCCAAGTAAGCTCCATTTCACACCAAGCATCATTTCAGGTTCTGCGACAACCTCTAGGGGCGCTGAACCTTGATCAGCCCACATACGTACCATCGCTGCCCGGATCAGCTCCCCGAGTTTCGTACGGGTTTCCACAAGACAATTAGCAGTTAGTTCCTTGTCCAAGGGAATTTCAAGCACACTCAACTTGTTTTTGCACCAGCGGGGTTCGAACTCGGGACCTCCCGCACCGCAAGCGAGCGCCTTACCGATTGAGCTAACTTGACTGCTTGAGGCATCTCTTCAAATACCATGATTTATAGTTTTCCTGCCAATATTCATTGGGAGATAAGCTAGAATCAGTAAGAGTTATTGTAGCATAAAGTTAACAATACAGGCTAAGCTATAATTTTAAATAATACATTTTATGAACTTTTGTAAATTGCAACTTCAGCTTTGTTATTTTCTTAACACACGCATGATTTTATGTTTCCAGGAGGGCGCAATTTCCTGATTCTGCCGTTGCACTCACAAGTGCCGAGAGAAGAGCAACATCGTGTTTTTGAATCTGTCCCAGATGGTATCACCAAGGTAAGGCGTAAAAAAAATAATTGTTTGATTGGCGTAACGTAAAAAAAAAAAAATAGGGTAGGTAGGTCGGATTTTTTTATTTTTTTTCCATTTTTTCAAGTCTATGTTTCACATACAAGAACACAAAATATACGATACATATACAAAAACATGTTCACTTTTCTGTAACACATCTTTTATTTGTCATTTTGAATGTCCTGCAAGCCATATCTGGTGCTCCCATGAATTAATTCCCACCAAATTTGGGATTTGAAGGTTTTTTATCATGCTCAAAAAAAAAAAATATTTAGGGTCGGCGGTAAAATTAGGGTCGGTCGGGTTACGCCAATCAAACAATTTATTTTTACACCCAATGGGGATTAAGGCTAAATATGTATACACTTTTAACCAATCTATTATTATATATGATCATCCACAAACCTTCAGTAAAGTCAGCTCTTGATCAGTTTTATTTTATTATAGCTTCAAATAGAACATATCAACATATCTTCAACTTTTAAACTGATTGTTTCATTTTGGTTGACACGACTCTCAGAAGTGTAATTAAAAATGTTTGGAGCATGACATTGCAGAATATGTCAAACATGTGTTAAAGTTTACATTTTATTCACATTTCCAATGCCACTGCATGTAGAAAATGAATGTTTTCAGATATTTTGGAGTTGAAAGGAAAACTGATGTTTTCAAGATTTGGAGGTATGAACATTTCAAATAAAAAATCTTAATTTCATCAAAATGTATGTTCACATGTACTGTATAGAGGAATATTTAAGCGGGGTTAATTTTTCACGGTTTGGACCGAGCCATATTTTTTTGGGTATAATATTATCACGGTTTCAAGCATCTGTTGATTGATGCTATTTTAGAGGGGTTTTATTTTCACAGTTGAGAAGTCAACAGTGAAAAGAGCGAAAATAAAACCCCCGCAAAAATTTCCCTCTATACAGTTTTTCTCCCTGTATCTCAAAATACTTGTTGACTTAGTAACATGTAGTTTGTAGTGAACGGTCACATATACAAGGGGGCATCAAAAAGTTATAAACTTTACCCAGAAGGGATGGAGCTATATCAATGAAACTTTGTCAGAATTGTCACTTGTCTTTATGTACATTATGGTGCAGAAATGATCTCATCCACTGTTTCTGCTAAGGCCGTATGGCGCGCCAATGGCGCAGGAGCGGTGAAAATTGGTGGAGAGTTTCTGAAAATGTGTGAGAAAGATATTTTTCTAGCTTTATTGAGCCAATTTTCAGTCACAGCTCATGATTTTGGCACAAGCACCTCTTAAACTTTGTCAAACTTGCTCGAATTCATTGGCTCAAGCTCAAAAACCTTAGCGGAAACACTGGTCTCATCAACAATTTTACTTTCTTTACAAGTGGCGATTAATGTCATCTACCTACCCGCTTATTACATAAGCCGCATGGTGGAAATTGAGACATGCCGCCCTGCATTTAAAGGGTTACAGGGCCCAGTAAATCTTAATGGCATGACCAAAGTTTAGTTGTTTGATACCATAGTAAATAATAGGATTTCTTCTTTCCATTGATACCAAAATTATGGAAATTGGTCAATGAATGATGTCACAATGACTTAATAAAACATGGCTGACCTGAAAATGTTGATTTTCATTGAATTATAAAAAGCAGATTTTTTCAATAAAGAGCATCGCTACAATAATGGTCTGTGGACAGTCAAAAGTCGGAGAAATGCGTTACTTTGCACATTGACAATTCAAAGATGTCTTAAGTATCTTGTAATAAAATTATGTTCCTGGCTCTATTTCCTCTGGGTAAAATTCCAAAATTTTGGTACCCCTCGTATAAATGCAGGGGTCAAAAAGAGTTTGGGGACTTATTACTCCCCATACTTTGCTCTTGCACATCACTCTGTTGAGGTAAAATAATTGATCTGTACATTAAGAGTTTTAGCCATATTTTGATCACTTTAACAGCATCTTTTTTAGGAATACAAAGAATATGGCTTAATAATCCCAAGTTTTGTAAAACAATGTTTTTTTCCTTTCCTTTCTCTTCTAGATCATCTTGTCCACTAACATTGCTGAGACCAGTGTCACCATCAACGATGTCGTATACGTCATAGACATATGCAAGTAAGTGATTTTATAAATTCAATATCAAATTGAAGGTAAAGTTGAACAATCAGGCTCTCTAGTCATGATCAAAATCAAATTGTCACTACATTTTCAGCAACATTCTTTTTTACAAAAAATGTATGAAGAGTAGGCCAAAAAATATTGTTAGCTTGTACTCAACTGACTGACCCAAAATTTCAAAATCTCTGAATTTTTTTTTTCTATTTGCGGTATAAAAGAAAACTAACCCTATTTTTGGAATTTTTTTTTCTTTTTCAATTTTTCACATTCTGAAATGTGAATAATTGGTTGTTTTCAGCAGTTTGTGTTAAAGATAAGTTTTTTTATAATGAATGAAGATTCATTTTTGAATCATAATTAACTTATACAAGTTTATATTTTGAACCTTGTATACAGTGCATACTTGTCAAGTCTCCCAATTTAGGCGGTGGTCGCGCGATTTTAGGCAGCCCTCCCGATCTCCCGATCAGGTAGCCATATCTCCCGAATTTTAAAAAAATATCCCGATATCTCCCGCAATGAAAACAAATTATACCGGGATGTTCCGCTAGCGTGTATTACAGACCGCCTACACAGTACATTTTGTTAAGAGATTGAAAATGAGATCGTTTTTGTGAGTCGTATGTGCGCTTTGGAGACGTTTTTGTCCCTTTTCAGGTTTCAAAAGCTACCAAATCAGTCCTTGCTTCGATGTATTTTATGATATGCAAGTAAGGTTTTGTTGTATATACTACAAATGGTCAAAAATGATAGGGTCAGTAGGTTGGTTGGTCAGGAAAGCTTTATTTTTACACTACTGCAAACATGTGCACACACCGGGCCTGACACATACATACCTGTCAACATTTTCTAATTCTGATGCGGGAGACTTCTGTAATCACTTAAATTTATGAGTAACGTTTACGGGCAACTGACATATGAAGCTGTATGAGGCCCAAAAGGTACACCCACAAAAAAATTATGTAGACAGATAATAATAAATAATAATAATAATGAGAGATTTTTGAGCGCTCATAACAAAGTAAGCCGCTGAGCGCTGTACATACTTAAATATACAATACAAGTTTACAAATACACATTGTTACAAACAGAATCATGTACAATAGGAGAAAAAAGGTAAAGTTAATTTCACATGCAGTCACTCAAAATAGTCCTCAAAAAGTAGAGTCTTGAGAATACGCTTAAACCGACTAGTAGTCATTACTGGAGCAGCGTTTCTGATTATGGAAGGCAGATTGTTCCAGAGTTTGGGTCCAGAGATGGCAAATGATCTTTGTCCGTAGAAATTTGTTCTTGGACGCTGCGAAGGGAATTCAAAAGAGACTTGAGATGAGGATCTGAGAGTCTGAGCTGGTATATAGCGGCTGAGCAAATTTGCAAGGTATGTAGGAGAGTGATCATGGAAAGTCTTAAATACTAGAAGGAGGATCTTGTATTCTATGCGCTTTGATATGGGCAGCCAATGGAGATCCTGTAACACCGGTGTGATGTGATCTCTGCGTTTAGTCAGTGTGACAAGACGGGCCGAAGCGTTCTGGAGTCTTTGAAGATCTTTATCAGGAAGGCCCACTAGGAGGGAATTGCAGCAGTCGAGGCGTGAGGTTATGAGGTTATGAAAGCGTGTACTAGACGCTCAGTTGTAGCATTGTTGAGGTATTTCCTAATTCTGCCAAGCTTATAGATAAAAGCCCAGCCACTGCGACAAACGTTGCTTATGTGAATCTTTAGCAAGAGATGGCTGTTGAAAGTGACAACAAGATTGCGGGCTTCAGGGCTGGGATTGATATACGTATCACCTATTCACAGGTGGAAGTGGTTCACAGTCGACAAAGCGAGAATGGAAATGTAATATCTCAGTCTTATTTAGAGATTTCTTAGGAAATAAAACCAACTTTCTCCCCACTATGTAAACTTAAGTGGCATGTCATGTTTTATGCAGCTACATACACAAGACAGAAATATTCAATTATGCACTTGTTTTGTTTTTTGCCTTCAGAGCCAAAATCAAGCTGTTCACATCGCATAACAACATGACAAACTACGCCACCGTGTGGGCATCAAGAACCAATCTGGAGCAGAGGAAAGGGCGTGCTGGACGTGTGCGACCAGGATTCTGCTTCCATCTTTGCAGTAGGCCCAGATTTGAAAAGTGAGTATTGTGTGCGATTATAACCTGTAGTGTGGAAGTGAACAATGTTGAAATGTTTGCATTAATGTATCAATAAGGGTCACATGGTTAAAAGGTGTTAGACATTGAGGAACATGGCCATTAAAAAGTTGGATCCCTACTACTGCCCAGTGAAAATCTGAACGTTTTTGAAATTTTGTGATGACATAAAATAAGTTGTGATGCCGTTCAGATTTTGTTGGCCTCTGCAACCCTCCGTCAGCCAAGGTCGCTACCAGCTGTCACTTGTAGTCCAGGTGTCGCTGAAGGCCATTACTTTCCACCAGCAAATCTTGATTTGATTTCCAAGTTTGTTACCTTCCGTCCACGACAAGTTGGCACAGTGTGAGACAAAAGAAGACTTCAGGACCTTCCCATCATGCCTCACTTCCAATGGGATTTTTTTTGTATGGGTTGTGATGAGAAGGTTTAGGGATGAAACACATCTGAAATGCAAGATTGGGATGAGGTCTGCTGATTGTGCTATGTTTCATCCCTAAACCCTCTCAATAAAACCTGTACAAAACTCCCATTGGAAGCAAGGCATGATGGGAAGCTCCTGATATCTTCTTTTGTGTGAGACAGGCCTTAACACTCCTTTTTATGGCTTCTAAATGTTTGCATTAACTCAAAATAGCTTATGTAGTTTAACTTGATTTAAAAAATGTAAGCTTTGAGCAAAGTTTGATATATGTCCTTTTCTTACAGATTGGATGAGCATTCTACTCCAGAGATATTCCGTACACCACTGCATGAGTTGGCCCTCACCATCAAGCTACTGAGACTGGGAGGCATTGCTGATTTCCTGGGTAAAGCAATAGAACCGCCGCCATTGGATTCAGTAGTAGAAGCAGTCGCTGGACTCAAAGGTAACATGGAAGAACATTTGAATTCATACAGAGAACATATGTGTCCCGTCAAATCGAAAGGTACCTTAAGGTTGGCATTGTAAATAACGAGCATAGTCAAAAATCACGTCCAAGGTCCGAAGTTCTAATTTAATCAGAAAAGTTATCTTTGAAGAATATTCTATCCTATTATTCAGGTTCCAACATCCAAAACATAAGTTAAATGTATTAAAAACTGAGATAAAAATCCATTGTACAAAAACTTTAAACTCAATTTTCTCAGAACTATAGTTTTCCGAATAAGCCAACCGAACATCCAATAACCTTAAGGCACCTTTCGATATGACGGGTCACATTATGTCTTTTCTGAAAGAAATTTTCTCATCAAGTTCTGACCTCTTACACAACACCATCTCCACTATTGTACTATATAAGAGCCCTCTGAGCAAATAAGTATGTCAAAAATTGGCATTTCTAGATTGCCAAGAACATCTGTTATTTTTGATTAGGTGATCATTATCTGTCGGCCGCTGAGTAGACATCTGCTTTGTCCAGCCTCAACGGTACTGGGCTAATTTTAACTACTTATTTGAGCTAATAATCTGCCTCCCAAAGCAGTTTGTCCTGTGAGGGCAAGAAAGTCGTATCTGCAATATCTGCCATTTGTCATAAATTTAGATTGTACACTTTAAAAAATACAGTCTTGGGTCAGTGGTTCTTGAAATGGTTCTTCAGGTGACGGTGTCACCTGAAGAACCATTTCAAGAACCACTGTGATGGTGTCACCTGAAGAACCATTTCAAGAACCACTGACATAAGACAGGGAAATTTTCGAGGGATTTTTCACATTCTTGTGACAAGGCATAGAATTAACTTAGAGCAGCCATTGCAGATACAACTTTCTTGCACTCACATGACGAGTTGACGTATCACTTAAAGTGGTTACTCTTCCATCCTGGTTTAGAAAGATAAAGGACAATGACACATGTTGTAAAGTAGAATTTGACTTTTTTAGGTCATCTCCACAGCCATTCCAGTTTCCAAAATGCTTTCCAGGCAAGATCCTTTCCTCTCTTTTAAGTTCCCACTGACCTTCCCTTTTAAATTCCCCACTGCTAGAAGCCATCATGAAGCAATGATATTTGAATCTAATACATGGTTGATTCGGACCAAGTATACTTTAGGTCGCAAAATTTTAGGTTTAGGGTTAGGGTATGTTTAGGTTTAGGGTCAGGTCATGGTTTAATGTGTTAGGGTCAGGTCATGGTTAGGGTCACAATTTTGAATGGACCTAAAGTATGCTTTTCTGTTGATTGTATTTCCAATGTGAGGGCTGCATCTAATAATGTACTGATAACAACATGTATACTTTATATCTTCAGATATGCATGCTTTGGATAAGGTAGAAGAGCTGACACCCTTAGGACGAATACTTGCCAAGATGCCCATAGAACCAAGCCTGGGCAAGATGATTATCTTAGGATCCATATTATTGTAAGTTAACACATCTACATTTTATAAACTGAAAAGTACAAACAGAGCTAGTATGCAATCTCCCTGGCCCGACCCTGAATGGTGTAGTGGATTATGCAAGGTGTTAGTTCAGAGCTGAAGATGTGTTTTTCCAAAATGTTTAAATTTACAGCAAGTTAAATAATCAACTTTACACCCCCTTTGTCATTGACGGTCACTGAACAATACAAGCTCACTTAAAGCATATATTTAAGAGACTTTTAATCTCAATTGCTTGTGGACCTGAGTGATATTGGGGAGTTGTAATGGGGAATATTACAATCTAAGTGCAGATTGAGTGTGCACCTGGCCAGTAGCACCTTAATTTGATGCAATCTGATTGTGACGATTTCCTGACAGCAGCCTAACTACCGTACTGACGTGTGTATTATAGTCCCACCCTTTTTTTTTACCTCAGATTTTATTCAAATTAGGGGTGGTACTTAAATTGGGGAACTTACAAAAATTTATAAAACAACGTTTAATGTGGTAATATTATTTTCGCTTCTTTGCTTTTAAGTCGCCATTTTGACAGGTTACAATCACGATTGCGCATGTCAGCCAAGTATGATAGCACATGCTCTGTTTAAATTTCACCGTTATATAACCGTAAACATCGCCATCTGTTGACGAAGACAATCAACAGATGAAAAAAAATAGTTCACAGATTGCGATGTTTAAAACAAAACATAGAGAAAAGGATATTCATTGGCGATCTTCCAGCAAGTGACATTGCATTTTCGATAAAGTTTGCTACTATTTTTGGAAGTAGATTTTGATATTTGATAATTTTTAAGGTCAGTTGGCAACTTATGGCCGTCAGTGAAATGATTATTGGAATATTTTGGTAATGATAATTTGGCGACTCCTAAAAAATACCAATGGGACTTAACACATAAATTTAAGGGGGGGGGACTTAAATCGAGTATGGGATTATACACGCGTCAGTACGGTAATAATAGGCAGTAGCATGCAGAGAATTTGTTCACAAACTTAGTAGCGCTATACAAAAGCTGTACATTTTTGGCACTCCAGTGCTGGTGATGCAATGGCTATTTATTCCGGCAGCAAGTTCCCCAGACCAATTAGTGACAATAACTTGCATGAATGGATAATTACATGTTTTTATATCTCACCTGTTATTTGTTAACAGTGTTGGTGATGCAATGACTATTATTGCAGCAGCAAGTTGTTTCCCAGAGCCGTTCATAACAATGGCAGGCAAAGTTAGTGGCACACATAAACGATTTGGAGGATGTCGTTGCAGCGATCAGATTGCAATACTCGGAGCATTCCAAGAGTGGGAGGAACAATTGTGAGTAGGAATTGATTATTGATCAGTCATTGATTAAATATTGAAACTCTGGATTTGTTAAGGATGTATTATAGGGAGGGGCAGGAAGGGGAGGGAGGATGCAATGTTTGATAGCTTGATCCAGAATATTTTGGGTGATGTTACCTCAACGAGAAGATTCTTCAAACAAATATGATACAGATAGAGAAACTCTCAGATCAATATTAACTAACTTGTGCACATCATACTGAAAGTGAAAAAGTACTTGTTGGATTTGTTTAAGTATCTGCCATCAAGGAAGACAATATTATTGAAAGAGGGAAATTTGCTGTTGGAATCAAATTAAAGGAGACAAATAGTGGTAGTTTTTCGCCCACAGAAAGAACCAAGAAAATACTGGGTGTTCCTGAAGAAAAAAACCACACCATGCAATCTTTGCATGTTAATTTCTTAGGTTTAAGGGATAGTCAGAAAGTATGTAAAATTTTCTTTCATTTCAATCAGTAGAGTATAACAAACGTTATGTTTTACCAAATATTTGGGTACTTTTGTCTGGTCCAATTTTATTTGGCCAAGAAACAAGGGTGTTTCGGAATGGAATAAAAGTGGGGCATCTTATGATATAATAAAGTCTATTTCATGAACTATAAAATGATGTCTTTACATATTTTCTCACTATCTGGTAATATAATGATTTTCTTGGACACACTGTACGTTGTGAATCATTTACAAGTGACGGTTAACTCTAAAGCTGTCCCATATTTTTATATATTTGGAAATGAGAATTTAATTAAATTTAAATTATTTGGTTTAATTGTGAAGAAAAGTATGACATACACAACTATAAATTTGACATTTTCTGTAGTTTTCAGCACAGAAAATTTAGATTTTTCACGGTTGATTTCAGTTTGTAACATATGCTCATATTGATTATATTGAAAGAGAAGTTAGTTTAACAACATGTCAGTGAGATAGGTTATGGAACATTCCCAAATGATCAATTCTTTTCTACTTCTATACAGGAATGGTGGAGAAGACAGCGCCCTCAGTTTCTGTGATCGAGTTCAGATCCAGATGACATCCATGCGAATGATTTACGAAGCTAGGGTAAGTTTAGATCAGACCAACATTATTTTAGACAATACTAAATTAGATAGAGTAACAAAAACAAAATTTTTGGGAGTGATCGATCATTGATGAAAACTTAACCTGGAAATATCATATTGATTGAATAACTAAAACAATTTCTAGAAATATTGGCATGATAAATAAACTCAAGTTTTTTATTCCTGAACGGATTCTCCGCACACTCTATTGTACTTTAGTTTTACCTTATGTCAATTATGGAATTCTCATATGGGGGCAATCATGTAAAACATAATTGGATAAAATTCACAAACTTCAAAATGGGTTTTAAGAATAATATCAAATAGTCATTATCGTAGTCATTCTGCGCCACTTTTCAATAGATATGATATTTTAAATGTATACGACATGTATAAACTTGAAGTTGGTGTATTCATGTATCGTTACTTTGAGAGATTGTTACCTGAGTCTTTCAATACATTCTTTACAAAACATTCTGATATCCATGACTATCACACAAGAAACAGCTGCAAATTCAATCCAACTAGAAACAAACTTGTTTTTACAGATAGAAGTATTAGGACTGCAGGTCCAAAACTATGGAATTCCTTAAACGACCAAGTTAGAAGCTCACTGTCAACTAAGCATCTTCGAAATTTATATAATTCTACTTTAATTAGTACATACGTTTAATAATTTACCATCATTCTTGAAACGTGTGATTTAGCATCATTTTGTATTTTGTTTTGGAGCTGGTGTTGGTCTTGTGTGATGGTTTGTTAAGTTTTATTTAATTCTTTTGATTGTTTTGCTTATGTAGGCCTTAACAAGGGGTAATCGTGATCAGGCCTTACTGGCCTTTTGATTACTCATCCATATAATGTTTCTCTTGTTACATTGTTTTTATTTTATGTTGTTTGTATATATTGTAGTTTTATTATACTTGTACATGTTATATATGGAAATAAAGTTGATTCTGATTCTGAGTTTGTTATGCGAGTGCAAGAAAGTCGTATCTGCAATAGCTGCCATTTGTCATGAATTTGGATTGCACACTGTTTAATCTCCAGTCTTAGGTCAGTGGTTCTTGAAATGGTGTCACCTAAAGAACCATTTCAAGAACCACTGACATAAGATAGTGAAATTTTGAGGGATTTTTCACATTCTTGTGACAAGTTGTAAAATAAATATAACTTAAGGCAGTCATTGCAGATACTACTTTCTTACACTCGCATGACGAGTTGTGGCACCAGGAATTTTCACTTGAATGGAACTTCATAAATGTGTCAACTTTTTACAACTCTGAAATTTACTTTGAAGCTGTTGTGATTGTTACATTGTCGGGTTTCATGATTTCCAAAATGCTTGAGTATTCAAATTAAGAATACTGATATCTTGTTTTTAGCCATAGGTCATATTGACAACATGCACACAATAATTATAATATTCTTTCCAACTTGTCTCTCTCGTAATGGGTCAAGAGACTCATAGTAGAAATCTTATAAATGTTATTAATGATAGTTTGAAATAAGGTTTGAAAAAAAAAATCAGATGAGGCTCCTTTTAGACTTTGACCATTTTAATTATTTCATTTTGCCTTTGCTTTTTACATTTTCAGAACCAACTGAAGGACATCTTGATCATGGAAGGATTCCCGGAAGGTAACTGAATTATATATGAATTCGTTATGTGGGCTCGTGTGGTCTAGTGGAAATCGACAGGACTCATAAACGTGAGGTTGTGAGTTCGAGTCCCGTTGGTGCCAACATGTTGTGAACCTGGGCAAATCACTTTACCACACTTGCCTCGTCGACCCAAGCGTTATATGGGGAGTTACTAGGAATACTGACATTGAGAGCTTGAATAGGCAGCTGGCTGTATTCTAGTGGTAACGGTTTAAATGTAAAGCGCTTTGATCAATTTTGGAAAAGCGCTATTAAGCAGCGACATTTATTTTTATTTACTTTTGAATCAAATACCCATAATGCTAACCAATTTTATTGATGAGGATCAGATATGACTTGAAATTTGATCTTTTGAAGTTAGTGATTATTTGGCAATTTTAGTGCACGACATTGGTAACTAATCTGAAAAAAGGGACTGGTCTTATCCATATAAGTTCATTGAAAGCAGACATACACTCGCGCTCTATTCCGCACCAAACCTGTATTCAGCCATGAAAACTATTCAGCCATGTACCCATTTGTGTTGTTGCCCCCTACCTGTACATGAGAGGGTCGATCCCATTCGGAGCTCAGTTTTACACTTAACTAGAGTACCTATCAGATCTGACCAAAAGCAATGTAAGTTTCCAGATAGTTTCCCCATAAACGCTTTTTGAGATATGGCTGAATACAGGTTTGGTGCGGTGTAGAGCATGAGTGTAGAGCTTAACTGATATCATAACCAGATTGATTAACATTTTGCAGACAGATTCAATTAAGAAACATATGGATTGCAATACATATACTTGATAAACATATTGCGCAATCAAAGTTTGTATCAGAATAATTTTGCAAATCAATTCAAAGGGTTTTTGATTGACATAACTTATTCCTGTTCATTGATCACAGAATGCCTAGCGCCACAATTCTTCAATTACAACGGCCCTGATGCCAAGATGGATGTCATGGTAGCGCTCCTGGCCATGGGACTCTCCCCCAATGTTTGCTATCATAAAGAGAAGCGCAAACTACTGACTACCGAGAACAAGAGTGCCCTCATCCACAAGTCGTCAGTGAACTTCAGCAAGTTTGAGCAGAGCTTTCCCTCACCCTTCTTTGCATTTGGTGAAAAGGTGGGTAGATTGACACATTTGTCTTTTCTTTTTAACTGACTTGCAATGCATTACAAAAGAGGCCTTTGTTTTGACAAAACATTTATATTATTTGACCTTTACCACAATGTAGAGAGAATGCTTTTACCTAAATCAAAAGAATGATCAATAAGAGCAGGTGGGGCTTTCAAGAAGGATCATTTTTCCCCCTTCTCTTGAATTTAAATTGACCTAAAATACGATCCTAATCTAAAGAAAAAAGTTGCCAAACAAAGAGACAATGGAATAAGTGATTATCTCAATGTTCATTCAAAATAGAAAACAAGGAACAGCTAACTCAATATTTGACGCCGTATTTTATGCTTTCAAAGACTTAACAGCTTCAATAATTGTTTGCCCCCATAGATTCGAACCAGAGCCGTATCAGCTAAAGGAATGACAATGGTCACCCCGCTTCACCTTCTCCTGTTCTTGGCTCGCAGAGTTGAAAATGACGAGGGTCTTATCAAGTTGGATGACTGGTGAGTTGGATTTGTACTATTTTACCCATTCCGTTTTAGTTCATATGCGACTAAACCAGCCGTAAATGCAGCCTCTTGTCATTTTCACTTTTTTATATATTTGCAAAGACCATGTTATGAGGATCAAAATGACACCTCAATGAACTTCACTTGATTTCCAGAAGTCAAATGTTGCCAGGGAGTAAAATGTATAGCTGAGATAAACGCATTGAAAGATTAATAAGCCTTATATTTTCTGTTGATTGTCCTCAAAATATACAGATATATTTCGTATTTCCGATCATTTTCTTGAATGAATCTTTGTTGATATTTTGAAGTGAGCATAAGGATTGTGAATCTGTCAAAAAAAAAATTGCAAATTACGACCTTGACATGTATTTTCACCTGTATCGCAAAATGAAGTTTGCTGCATTTACGGCTCGTTTGAGATGGACGGCCACATATAAGAATCAAGTGATATCCATTGGATTGTTCTGAATGGGATCAAACGCTTCAGTTTCAATGGTTCTGGATTGTACCAGTCGCATTTAATCTCAACATCCTACTCATGATTTTTACATACCTGCGGATGAATTAAATTAACGTTGGTCTAATAATTGGTGGCACTCCAACCAAGTCTCATCGATTTGTAGTCAGAATGTATCAGCTCAATAACAAGCGACACCAATTTACAAAGAATGGTTGATTATAAAAAATTACTCTGAAGGCGAATTCCAGCGTGACAGGCGTGACCTTTGCATGATCCTTTTTTTCTCAGAATAGCTAGTAAATTTTATCTAGAGGCGATACCACGGAAATATTCCTATATGTTATAGTAAACATTCGATTTTGGATGCAAAAAGTGAAAAACTTATTCTAACTCAATCACTGTCTTCACAATGGAGACACAAAGTGTCCGTGACAGGCGTGACCCAAACTGACACTGCCTTTTCAAAAAAATGGTTTAATGCTGAATTCTATCTCTTTCCCACGGGAGATTTGATTCCTGTTTATATTGCAGTATATCTCCTTTGGGGAACCAATTAGGAAACATTTCACTTTTGGAGTTGTAGCTCTTAACTTGGAGAATACAGGCTAAATCATTTCGTGACAGGCGTGACGTGACATTTGTGCACACCTAGTAAAACTTGATTTTAGCAATGGATCTGTTGTTTAATAACGTCTTTATTTATGATTATGATTTATTTTAAACAGTTTTGATACTGTATTATGCAAGTCTAATCTATTTTTGAGCTTTAACTCTTGTCCTCCAGAGCTATTTTTGCAACACGTCCTCCGAATGGTTGTTGCAACTATCCTAATATTTTAGAACAGAACCTCCTATGAACTTGGATTTGCTAATAATAGATAGGTATGATCCTCCCCTATCCAACGATACCAAGATCATCAAAATCGACCGAAGTGTTACGTAATTATGACGTCATAAAGCACTCTCGGATTGGAATCAGGCAAAATTACATTATGGCAAAAATGGCCACCAAAACGCAAAATTTTGCTACAAAAATTCTAAATAACAGATTTTCGTCGGTTTTTTGCCAATTAAGACAGGAAATGATGATTCGAACATGTTTTTTAAGTTTGAGTTTTATAGCATGCACATTTGTTTCAAAATGGCGGCTTAAACATTACCGGGATTTCGACTTCGTGACAGGCGTGACCGATTTTGAGATGTAATATTGGAGAAATAAGCAATCACTGAATGTTTGTTTATTGCTTTGCAGATGTAGACCCCATGATAGAAGATAGATATTGATACTTCACCAAAACATGACCTTTTAATAAAACACAGCAAAAACTCTTCATGTTTTTCGTGACAGGCGTGACATATGAAAACGGCAAATTTCAACAACACACTACTCGGCTATGATTAACATTTATTACTAAAACGCGATTGTACTTTAGAGCACAGAGACTGGGGCTTCTTATACACTAATAAGGAAAAGCCTCAGATGTTTTTCTCTGTTTCAGTACCAAATCACTTTTTGGTGCAAATTTGAGAGTAAAATGTTACTAAGGCAACATCCAACTTATACCAGTCATAAAATAAGTTCTATTTGCATTATGGAGAAAACAAAAGTAGTTCCTGAGACCTTGACTTGTTTACTTTCAACTCAGGTATTACTTTTACGTCAGAATTGAACTTGAAAAATTCATGTATGTGATACAAGATCATGGAATTAGCCTGAAATCAATTCTTGCAAATCGAACAATTACATGCAGAGAGCCATCATCAATACCAAATGTGCAAGGCCAGTGGTTACTGTTAATAAATGCTATCGTGTGATGTCTTGTTGAATTGAATAGCCCGCGCTAGGAGCTAGGAGGGAATGCTAGTGTTATTGATCCCAGCTACTTACGTTGTGTATTCATTGTGTCGTTCAGGAATTTGCAAGAATTTAACTTAGAGGTATTTTTTTAAAATCAACCATTCTTTGCAAAGCAGTGTCGCTTGT
>JXSR01S012660.1:36683-49676 GCA_000969725.1 Ophiothrix spiculata
TCGCTTGTTTGAGAATTTGATACATTCCAACTTCAAATCAATGATACTTGTTTGGTGTGCCAAAAAATTATAAGAAAAACATAAATTTAATTAATCTGCAGGTATGTAGAAATCATGGGTAGGAACTTATGACGTGGAGTGTATACTTAGCTTTAGGCTTACTATGAACTGTCTTCTAAGCTATATTCCATAACATTTAAGTTGGTTAGCTTTCTCTGTAATTCTGTCTACCTCAATGTATGCAACTTACAGTTTGATTCCAGTTATAAATATCAATCACATGTGTTCTAATTTTGTAAACTTGGTGCCTCCGCCCACACGCCTGCGTTTCTAGAGGCATCCATGTCTCTCATACACTTGTATGAATCGTCTTATATTATATTATTCTCAAATGTATTTTATATTCCAAATTACACATTGTATTTTTATATTTACTTACATACTTTATGTATTCTCTTGTGTATGATGAGATGAAACAAATAAATAAATGAAATGAAAGTTTGTTTGCTTGATTGTTTTTATCTGGCATTGTCAACAAGAAAATAATATAAATAGAGTCAAAAGAAAAATATGCACACAAAAACTTATGACACAGAAGTTTAGTTTTAAATTTGTCTTAGTTAAAGTAAAAACTGCAGCTAATTTTTTAACTTATTTGTGCTCTCTATGAATTCATTTATGGAATAGCCTTACAAATTTTTACCTGAATAGAATGGACAATGTTATCAATTTTAATACTTTAACCTTTTCCAGGGTTCAGTTACGCATGCCCCACATGTCGGCTGCCAAGATTGTAGCTCTGCGCCCGGCAATTGAGTCGTTGATATTCCGTATGACTGGTGATCCTGAGCATATAATGCAGCCATCCCCAAAAGATGAAGCACTGCTGAACATAGTCAAGACTATTGCCAAACCTATGTCGGGGCTATATGCTGCTGGGGGACCACCAAAGGAAGGGCCTGATAGTGGGTAAGTAATCTATGTACTCGTATCATTTATTGGGTCCTATCACCATGATAGATCAGAGTTGGGAGGAACTGAACATTTTCGTTTACAGTAATTTCTTGAACTTAACAATACATGTAATTTTGTGTTGAAAATTCTGTTTCTGCATTGGAAACATGATGGCTTCAAAGGCTTAGCTAGCTGGACACCAATGACCATGGGCCCATTTAATCTTGAAACAGGCTCTGGGCCCTGCACCGTGCGGCTCTCACAAGCTCTGATTTTTAGCGTTTAGTCCAGGCACTTCTTTTTATTTTGTTAATCAACGAAGCACCCAGCCTTCCCTTGCCCATGGGCAACCTTTATTAAATCAGCATCTGGCAACATTAAAGATAATTTGGAAATGTAAATTGACTATTCCTATTTAAACCAAATAATTATGTCTTTTTAAATTTCCAGACCAGGACCATCAGACAGCGGACGTTTCCGATTCTCACGCCCACCAGGTCAAGGATATGGAGGAGGAAGAGGAGGCGGGGGTTACCGTGGCAGAGGAGGATATGGTGGTGGCAGAGGAGGAGGAGGATACGGTGGTGGAAGAGGTGGATACGGAGGCGGAAGAGGAGGATATGGAGGAGGAGGAGGCAGAGGTGGACGTGGTGGGTGGATTAGGGGACCAGGTGGCAGAGGGTTTCATGGTGGTCGTGGCGGTGGTGGATATTAAGGAAAACAACATGAACTTTTTATTTAAAAAGAAACTTTTGTCAGTATGTTGGCATTTATGTGTATTGGAAAATGTGGATTTGTTGCTTACATGTCAGCTAATATAGCATGTAGTGCTCAATTTAGATTTTGATTTTGGAGACATATTTTAAGTTTTAATTATCAGATGAAATCTTTCCAGTGTTGTAGATTTAATGAGTATCTTTTTGAATTACAGCAGCAACTTATTTAACACTAAGATCATGAAGGCTAACATTTTAGTTCTTGATATAAGATCTTTTGTGTTACATACCCAATAACTAGATCAGGGTTCTCAACTTAACCTTACAATGCGCCACATAAATGAGAAAATTGTAGGGGAAAGCGCCGAACCTGTCTGTTTCTCAGCGTATTTCTTTATTTTAAGAGAGCATCAGTACTTGTCAAAGCGCCAAATTTTTCGCACCGCTAGTTGAGAATCCCTGAACTAGATGATGTTACAACTTGCATCTCATCTTGGGACTAAAAAAGTTATCAGAAATTATGTGTTATGAGGTTACTAAATGAATTGTCAATGTACTTTTGTTATTAGGACTAGCTAGCAAGTTGTAGCTTCACAGTTTTGCATTATTTATGGGGACAGTAAATTGTGCTAATAAATTAAATGTAAATATAGATATGTCCATCCATCTGATGCAAGGTGGAATGTTAATTGAAAGTTCAAAGCACATGTTTATAACCCCAGGGGCGGTACTCAAATTTGGTTTGGGTAGAGATGTGCATCTGCAAAATTTGAAAAGACACCCATCCAAATACCAATTTTCCAGAAAAAGAGAGACCCATCCATATACCAATTCTAAATTTTGAGTGCGCTGGTCTTTCTCTCTTTCAAGAGTAATCCAGTGATCAACCACCATCTGGGTTGCTGTTGCAATTTTACCATTTTATTTCAACTGTCAAGACTTCCCATTGTTAAAACGGGTGAGATCATACCTAGAAACTAGGCCCTTCACACACGTAAGTTGGGCGATCAAAAAATTGTAGGTTAAAAAATATTGCTTACCGCATGGCTAATTTCCTTGAAAAAAAATAAAAATAGCATACCGCATAGCTTTTTTGCAAAAGTTTTCTGAGACGAGCCTTTTTTTCTTGGCTTTGCCTCCATTTTTTTTATTCCTCTTGGATGAATTTTTGACTGTAAAACTAGGGAAAACCATATTAGTAAATGAAATATTGCAGACAAATAAACATTACAAGCTACAAAGGATGTTAAACTTGATTTAAAACTTGTTTTTATTTTAAAAAATTGATGTTTTAAGTAGTGTCTGTCCATGAGATTTTTCTGACATTTAGGCTTTTTTTAAAAAGTAAGCTTAGATGCCACATGCTGTAAGCCAGTGCAGTATCAATACCAGTGTATATACAATGCATTTAATTTTTATTGGTGGCAATCGGTTATGGTTTTCTCAAAATTTAAGGAAAGCACACTCTTGGCCCTGACGATTTTATGTTAACAAGTTTCTACTGTATATGTGATGACTCGGCCCGAAAAGGGGGACTTTGCGACAGAACACTTTTCGAGAAAATGGCGAAAATAGGCAGCAAAAAATAAAGAAAATAATAAGAATTTCCAGCAGATTTTCTGTTATAAGCCTTAATCAATTTCAACAAATAATGTGTCATTTTAAAGCTTAGAAGATGCTTAGATGAAATGATAAAATCAAAATTGATATCTGCAAAGTTCCCCCTTTCGGCATGAGCCATCACATATGCTAATGAAATAGTGCTGTAATACAGACTTTAAAGCTGAGCATTTCAAATTCAGTTTCGAAGTGTTACGTGTAATCCGATTATCACCCTAACAACTGGTTCACGCTTTCTAGTTTTGAACCATGATCAAAATGATCACCACATAAAAGTATAGCATACATCGTTGTCAGGGTAATGTGCGTGAACCACTACGATACTGAATTGCACCCAATAGAAATGACGAAGAGCCAATAATTATGAGACATATTTTATTTTTTCCCTGTAACACAAGTTGTAGCATTATTTTGTTATCATGAATATGTTGACAGTCAAAGTATCAATAAACTCTTCTGTTTAAATGCAAGTGAGTAGACCTTGTTTACTTAGAAAATATTAAAACCGTAATCTGTGTTAAATTTTAAGTTTACTTAAAAGTCACATCTTAGGAACATGTGCTCTGCAAACTGCATAATTTAAAAATCCAGCTACTGTAAAAGTCAATATTTGTGTGATTTTGCAGATTTAACCAAATTGGTGAGAATCTAGCAGTTTGATGTCATTAATAGTACAAAAGATACTTTTCGAGAAGTTTTATTTTGGTGATTTGATGTCTACTCGCAAAATATGCGAAAATAAAAACCTCATGAAAATTTATATTTTTACAGTAATATGCAAGCCTTATGTACCATTATGAAAAAAATAAATTGCCTGAAAAATGGTAGAGCGGCAATAACTTGGTTTTGGCAATCACAGCAACATCCACCAAATTGCATCCTTGTGCATGAAATGCAATACATCACACATTGCAGAGGGTACAACTTAGCAACGAGTAGTAAAAATTTAAAAATTGAGAGCACTTGTTTTTCAGATGGACTTTTCTGTTCCATATTGTAACGGGGGTGCGCATTTCCACCAATTCTCAAATAAATTCCATCATGCAGTTCCTTTGCTACATTTCAGTTCCAGTTTTGCAGTTGGAAACATTAAGTATTTTTTCAGAAATTCATTCCATGAGCAAACAGAATCCGTAAATAATTGTTATTTCATATCATTGTTATTCATTGTCTGTCTGTACTTTGTTGTTTTGAGGAAGAAAATTCATCAAACGTCCAGAATTATTTTATAGATGCGGCGTTCCTGTGACCATCCTGCCCTGGTTTTCTGCACTCTTGATGAATTCTGCGATTCCAGGACGCTTGGCCATTCTATCATACCAACCACGTAACAGTTCAAATTTATCAAGACACGTTGGTTGTAATTTCACATGAGCATCAACCACTTGGAACATGTTGTAATCAGCGTACGAAATCTGAAACACAAATGTACAGCTAGATTAATTGAATGGGAAGTTGGTGTGATGGACACTAAACATATTTGACAACATATAATTTGGTACTTAAGGTCGGTATGCACAAAACCGGACTAATTTGATTAAAGTAAGTCCTGGACTAAAGTGAAATTG
Organism: Ophiothrix spiculata; assembly: GCA_000969725.1. Classification (NCBI taxonomy): domain Eukaryota; kingdom Metazoa; phylum Echinodermata; class Ophiuroidea; order Amphilepidida; family Ophiotrichidae; genus Ophiothrix; species Ophiothrix spiculata. Next base: position 41,542 of record JXSR01S012660.1, read on the forward strand.
ATTCACTGAAATTTTGGATCTGTTATAACCAATGACCTTCCTTAAAGGTTTATGGTGAATTTTCTATAATTTGACCATTTTGTCTGTTTTGGAACATGTTTAGTTGGGGATTAACTTTGTCCTGGACTTAATCAATTTTTATTCTTTAAAAAAAAAGAAAAGCAAATGCTTTGAATATTTGAGTAATAAATAGTCTCTAGTATTGAGTAACAATTTTTCAACAATCTTGCAAGGATCAGTGTTTGAAACTTACCCCTTCTGATGCAATGAATGCCTTTCCATCTTTTACTTTCCGTAACAGATTCTATGAACATAAACAAAAAATCATTAGACTATTACTAATCTTTGGAAGTAGTATTCTTGACATGTCTAAGTCAAATCTTAAAATATCATAGTTGGGAAGACAATGGTTATGAAATAACAAGCCAGGGAAGTTATTGTGTCCAGTAGAACTTGGCCCTCACTACTGCAGCCCAAGTTTGTTCCCTGTACATTGGCAAGCCATACCAATCTATGTCAAATCTCACATATTTCTCATGGAAATTTAAGGTTTCTTCCCAATCTAATAGAACTTCTTCACATATTTTGTTCATTCAAGATCAAATGAAAATTTGAAGGCTTTTCTTGTGTTATCACAGGCTTTCAGAAAATATCTTCTTTGTCATCAGGAACAACTCATGTTACACGAATTCGAACAAACTGCTCCCGCCTTGTCATTTTTAACCAAAAGAAAGCTACCAAGGTTTCCCCAAATTATTCATGGCTTTGAATGCTGCCATATTCTCATCATAGTTTTGATACTTTGTTACTATACTTAATTTTGATGACATATAATTTCTCTTATTCTGTTAGCACAATTTGCTAAAATAAGATAAATTTTAATGCAAGTGATGTTAAAATGCATCTTAAATAGAAGGAAAAAGTGAGAGCAATGTTCTTGCTAAGAAAACTGGCGCAACAGGTTTCTAAAAATGAGTGGGAAAAGACCTTTTTTCTTACTTTATTCGGTTAACTTTTTGCCTCTGCTCATTATTTGGGCACATGCACCTCTTCAAATTTGTCGAAATTGGTCAAATTTGGTGCAAGTTCAAAAACCTATATACTGAGTGAGAGCTGAATTTTCATGCTGTGAAACTGCTGTATATTATTATTATTCATTTCTGAAGCAGTCTTATAGAGTGGTCTGAGAGCTTATTGCCTATATATTCAAAACAACTTCTGTTTCAAAACAGAGATTGTATCAAATGACTTACCGTGTAAAATCCGAACCAGAGAGGAATAGTTTTGTTGAGATAATCATCTTTTTTATCCTGTAAATCAATAATAATGTGATATGTCAAATATTTCATAAGGCCTCAAAACAAAATAAAGTTGTTTCTCGTCCCCTCTCTCCTTACTTTTTGGTGCTGCACCCCCTTTTTTTTTGCAAAAATGCTAAAAAGGTGTTAAACATTTAGCAAAATCATTCAAATATCAAGACTCTGCTTTCCTCTTTAAAGGATTCTTTTATTTTTTTATGTTCTTAACGTCAGAACTGTCGTCAAACCAATCTACATCACATCGAGTTAAAAGACAGCAACTGAATGTGCAGTCAACATCTACCAAGGGTAAACCTGGATTGCTCAGGCTCTCCCCAACCTACAAAAAAACCCAACCCAAACACCTCCCTCCTCATTTTTTGAGAAACCTTCAGACGAGAAACAACTTTTTTTTTTTTTTTTGGGGGGGGGACCTAAGCTTGCAATCAACACAGCATAAATGCATTACAACAAGTCACAAAACATTTGCGATAGGTTGCACTGTTTCACAAATTAGCTCTTCAAAGTAGCAGAGTCTTTGAAATAACATTGGGCATTTGTCATGCACTAGCATCCACTCAAAGATACTTATGCAATTGATTTATTGTGCCATTGTTAGAAAATTATCACAACCAATTCACAGTAAATTAAAAATGAGAGAATAGTTTTATCAGGGGTGTGAGTGTTCAGCTTTTAAGCTGATTTCAGCTTTTTTAATGCCTTCAAAAGAGTCCTAATTTGAGCTTTTTCTTTCATTTTCAGCCTGTTTTTGGCATTTTGTCACTATTTTCAGCTTTTTTCAGCTCTTTTTATCACATGACTGTTTTATACCGATTTTCAAATTTGGTCCATAGCTACAATGACTTTGCTCCCTTTCTGCCCTGTGCAATAGGATTTTGAGTCCATCCTAGTGGTGCTACCTATGGTCTGTTGAAACCATCTAGATAGGACACGTTAAAACAAGTTCCTGTTGCACAACAACATGTCTTGCTCCTGCTAGGTACGATGATAGTGAAATTGGCACACAAGTAAATGAAGCACTTTAATAATATTGTTTTAATCTACCCAAATGTGCTCAAGTCAGCCTTTCTGAAGGGCCTATCAGGGCTTTAGGATGTCTTCTCAGAGTATTTGGTATGTTAAGAGGACAGTGTGGCAGAGCAGTTGGAGCACAGGTCTCATAATACAGAGGTTGTTGCATGGTTTGAGCCCGGGCCTGTCGGTTTTCATTTCCTTGGGCAAGAAACTTTACTCTTAATTGCTCGGTGGTTCCGAAGTCATATTAAGTAGTTGCTCCTTGGTGCGCTGCATATGCATACAGTGTATACCTGGTGAGTCTATGATGGGTTAATTGAAAAATGTCCAGGTATACTGAACCATTATTTTGTAGATGGTGTGTACAGATATGTATTTTAAACTGCTAAGAATATAAAATATGAGTCACCATTTTGTTAAAATTGGTACAGTGATGAGGTGGTCAAGTGACAAAACAGAGAAAAAGATGTTCACCTGTGTTGTCTAAACATTTACCAAGTTAAATCTAGTAGTAAATGAGTCTTTCCTAAGCTTTATCAACCAATAACAGCATTCCAATAAGCACATTTAAATACAATATTATGAATAAGCTTACCCAATCAAAATACACAAGTTTACAGACAGCCACATACAGATCTTCAACTCCATCATTCACCATGTCTATATTTGCTGCTTCTTTGTTATTAGTACCATATAAACCTGTTAATAAAATTATAATGTGACATGTGACAAAAACATTACAAAAAAGAGTTAGGTATATTAACTTTCATTTTTTTGACGTTCAATATCGAATCCACAAAAGTTTACAACTAATAGATTGCCAAAATCAGGGGTAGGGGTAACTTCATTTTAATTTTACTGAAGTAAAAAGTAATTTCAGATGTTGGAAAAAATGTAAGTGATTTTTCAATACGGTAGATAATATGTAAGTGTCATTTCAAAAGACCATCTTCTCTGCTTGCCTTGACCACTGGGCATCAGTGGGCAAGATAGGGCCTTCATTTCTCCTGTAATCTGGGAAAACTGATATACAGCTGTTTTTGATTTTGAAAATTATGCAACAAAGTTTCAAGTTATCTTCTTTTGTTTGTACCAAAATGTGATAAAAACAAATGCACTGAAAATGCTTCTAATTATCTTCATCTAAAAAGCCAAAATCAAATTCTTGTAATATTCAGTAGCTTAATCATGAAACAAAACTGTTTTCTTGAATTTGCATCCAACAGCAGACTAGGTTTTTCCAGATTACAGGAGATTTTGATGATCTAACCTACCATGTTTTCTGCCAAGATGTCTTAGAATTGTGTTAGACTGAACTAGTTGTAGGTCGCCATCATAAAACACTGGCAGTTGATGAAATGGCTGTAAAAGAACGAAGAGAAAATCATATACCCGGGTAAGGGACTGCTCACAAACTCCTAGCTGTTAGGGGGCTTGATGAAAAATAAAAAAATATCAACAATTGTACAGTGAAAAAATTAGTTTACATGCTTTCCATAATTTTCATTTCAATAAAGGGGATTTTTTGGGGGTGGGGGTGTTGAGAGGAGGTCTGAAAAGACCTTTTCTTTTTGCATCACGCCACCTTCCCCCCCAAGTTTTTTTTATGAATATCAACTTTGGTCAACAAAATTGTCAACTCGAGTTCAGTAAGTTCAGTTTTACTATACTGATATCTATACTATGATAAGCAGCTGTACTATCACATGCTGCTAAGTAAACATAATAGTAGGCACCAACAGATGGGTTACAGTGTCATCTTATAAAATATAGACGTTTTTATTAACATTATACTGGACAGATTACAGTCAAGCTTAGGCCAAGAAAATAAAAGGTGTGTCTCAGAAACCGTTTTGAAAAAACTATGCTGTATGCGCTTTTGTTTTTTTAGGAAATTTGTGGTATGTGATGTTCTTTTTTCTTAACACTCTAAAATTTTGATTGCCAAACTTATGTTTGTGAAGTGCCCAGTTTCTAAGAACGATCCTGCCCGTTTTAACTTTTTGGAAGTCTGAATGAAAATCATGTTGAAATAAAATGTAAAATTCAATATAAAATTACAACCTCGACGGTGGGTTACTCTCAATAAAAGAGAGAGAGAGAGAGATACCAGCACATAGCTCTACGTGCTAAATTCATTTTCACATAGAAATGCATGCGGGTTTCTGAGACAAATACGATATTGCTGATGTATTCTATAAAATGAATTAAAAAAAGCCAATGCATCAGCAATAATTTGGCAAGTAACTTTAGAACAAATAGGTCTATCTACTCTAAAGAAGATATCAGGATCTTCTCATCATACCTTGGGATTTAATGTACAGGTTGTTATGAGAGGGTTTAGTGATGAAACATCTGAAACGCAAAATTGAAATGAAGTCTGCTTCTTTTCACTAAACCCTCTCATTACAACACTTAGTACAAAATCCCATTGGAAGCAAGGCATGATGGAAAGGTCCTGATTTCTTTGATCTATCTTTGAAGGGTTTTACAATCACCTTTTTTATCATCATATTACAAACGTTTAAGGCTTCAAAAGTATGGAAAAAATTGTTAAACATAAGCAATTAAGAAGGAGAACCTTCACACCATTACAAATCAATATTTGCATCCTTACCAAAGTAGGTTTCAGTTCATCAGTCCATCTTTTGCCTCCAACTGGAACAGATTCTTCCTCGTAAGCGATTCCTTGGTCTTTCATTAACAATCTCATGGCCTGTCCACGACCTATATGACAGATAAACAGAAGATGCAAATGCAACACCATAAAATGATGGAGAGGGGTTGGTTAGGGTGATAAAACATTGCTTTCATGCTTGATAATTGATTTTGGACATTTAAATACACCGGAATTTACCGTACATATTTTCTAGGACTGCTTATTCAAAGTTTCTTCATGATTTTCTGTGTTACACTTGCCATTCCCGTGATATTCATCCATTTTCCGTATCGCAGAAAAATGAATGTCTAAGGCTAGTGTACACTGTCTTCTAAACAATATGTGAACATTACCGTACTGCAAAATGACGATCAACTTACCTCTTAAATCAAAGTAGACAAGTTTATATGGATCCACTGAAAAATAAATGGATAAATAAATAAATATATTACATACATATATTTTATACTTATGTTATAAAAGTTTTTCTCCAGCCAAGTTTACTTTTCATTTTTAATACAAGTTGTGCACATCAGTGTTTGTGGTATGAGACAAAAACCATGCAGCAGATAATAATACAGAAAGATTCTTGAAGTATGTAAACAACTTAACATGCCTAAATATATTTATAAAATAAATACTGGGGATATAGTGTGCTATGCCTCCCAGATTTGTAATTCCACTTGGCTTCTGCACACTTTACAGGTGTTCGCTGACCATTGTGGCCCAAGTAAGGTCCATTCCACACCAAGATTGATCATTTCAGGTTCTGTCGCAACCTCTAGGTGCACTGAACCTTGATCAACCCACAAACGCACCTTTGCTGTCCGGATCAGCTCCCCAAGTTTTGTACGGGTTTCCACGAGACAACTAGCAATGAGTTCCATGTCCAAGGGAGTTTCAAGCTACCAGCCGGGTAGGAACTCGGGACCTTCTGCACCACAAGCTTTACCATTTGAGCTAACTTGACTGCTGAAATGTATAGCTTAAGTGTGTCAGAACTCTACTTTACAGACACACCAGTGTGTCATTTTGAGCAAAAAACTGGTCTAGCATTGTGCACTTCTGGTCCACCTAATTACAGTCAATTTTTAAAAAACAAACTCAAAATGAGCGCTACTTACTTGTGTATTATCTGTGTGTGTATAACTCTCTACCCACTGCTGTATCACACGAGCTGTAAATGAGGTCGGATCAATGACTGGAATTGCTTTTATGCCTTGCAACACGTATACCATGTCAGCCAAATTGTATACAAATAACCTTTGTACAATGATAACATTGATATGAAATGGTGATAATTCATATCATAAAATACTAAAAAGTAGTGTTATGACTTGCATTTTAGAATGCATGCCCTGAACATGTTCTCTAAGTGCCGAACACCTCATATATATGACTTGCAATATTTGTACTGTAATTGAACATTATTGCTGTATGTCAATGTTGACTATGGAGTCAGGAGGTGAAGTTTGGTTTTAAAGGAGGATTGTCTCATGAATGAATGAAATTACAATTTTTCCAGAATGGGTGGGTGGAAAAATGTAGGTCCATCATTATCTTAGATATACCCGAGGGGGTGGGTGGGTCATTTATCAGAGTGACGTATAAGTGACTCAAAACCCCTTAGACATAGGACGGGGTACGTGGGGGTTGTCTTTAGGTGGAAGGAACCCCAAAATCCCCAAAATAGGGGTCTTTTGGTGTCAGACCAAAAAATATGGGGTCTTTCAGTAAGAGTCTAGCAAAACAGACATAGGACGGGGTACGTGGGAGTTGTCTTTAGCCGACAGGAACCCCAAAATCCTCAAAATAGGGGTCTTTTGGTGACAGACCAAAAAATATGGGGTCTTTCAGTAGGGGTGTAGCAAAACAGAGGTCTTTCGCTAAATTAGATTAAGTATTCAGTATCTTAATCCTAAAAACAAAACAGTTTTCCTGTTTTCTTGAATTTGCATCCAACAGCGGTACCAGGTTCTTTAGATAACATGAGAACTGTTTTTGTACTCTCAATCTATTAGTATTAAATTCTATAAACCATATAAAAGATACAGTGGAAACTTTAACAATAGTTCCTAGGAATTAACATTTTGCAAAACTATTATCCAACAAATTTATGATGTATATGATTACCGGGAAATAAAAAGTACTACCTGTTATCAGGTTACTTGTTAACGAGTTGCCACTGTATAATTATAGTGTATACCAGGGATTCTCAACTAGTGGTGCCACGTGCCAAATTTGGCACTTGGATAAGTATTGATTAGTCTTTGACGCTCACTAAAAACAAAGAAATACATTAGAAATGCGCTGAGAAATAGGCAAGATTGGCTCATTTGTGTGGCACATTGTAAGGACTAGTTGAGAACCCCTGGTGTATACCCTCAATCATCTGGATTAATTCAAGTTCAGATATTATTTTTAATCTAGACAACCAGACATACTATCTTGGAGCAAACTGACGTTGCGAACAGGACAATATTTTAGACACAGATTTTATTTATTTTAAAATGTCATTTTTGGGGAAAAAACAATTTTTTTAACCAAACAAATAATTTACCCAACAAATTCATGGAAAGCTTAAAATACGAAAAATGGACTTAAAATTTGCATTCATAAAGTATATTGAACTTTTGTTCTTATTCAATCAAGAAACAAATGTCTTGGAAGAGTTTACATAAATTTTTCACGTTTATCTTCAATTTTTGAAAAAAGGTCAAAAATACCATTTTTTTAGCAAAAAATCATGATTTTTGACATTTCTTTACTTAACATCAAAATGTCAGAAAACCCTTCCTAGATATTTGTGTTTAAATTCCAATAGGCATTAAAGTTGAACAGTTCATGAATGCAAATAAGGCTTTCAAGAAAATTTGGGCAAACAATATTTTTTGGCACTTTTTGGCAAAATTGACCATCATGTTCAGCATAAAAATCTGCTTCTAAATTTGACTACATTTACTTGGTTTATAAAATACTGTAAAGCACATTAATTTCCCCGGGGGGCCCAGGTCAAAATTCCAGTTGAAACCAGTTGGAAATCTCAACTGTGTTGAACTGTGCTTAACTATGTTCAACTGGATTGAACTAGGTTTCAACTAGGTCCAACTGGTATTTGTTGTAGTTATGAAATCCCAGTTGAT
>JXSR01S012661.1:19086-30386 GCA_000969725.1 Ophiothrix spiculata
TTAGATATTATTCCTAAAAAGATAAAAATATCAAATTACTCAGTGTGTGCGTAAAGCAAAATTGTGTTCAAGGGCAAGAAAGATGAAATTTCGCGATGCGGCTGGATGAAGCTGCATTAGGCTACTGCATCGAGCAGGGCGGCTGAATCGAGTAGCCTACTGGATCGAGCCGTTCTCCCTAACTGATTGTCCATGGGAGTTATGAAAGTGAGATACCTGTCAGTTTGACTCTTCAAAATGCTGATTTCCATTTAAGAAAATTCTGGACATTTTCAAGTCTGGTGTACTTACTTTGGCTCCTTCAGGTTGCTTTTTTCATTTAAAGTAATGGACATTTTCAAGTTGGGTGTACTTCAGCTCAGGAAGTCATTTTGACATTAGGGCTGTTGATGTTACTCCCTGATGCCTAGTTTGAGATCGAATTACTAGTCTCAATTTGATGTGTTAAATCAAGATATTCCTTGAAGTTTATGGTAATGCTATCAACAAAGTAGAGGATTTCAAATACCTTGGCTCTGTGATGGCATCCAGCAGTGGAGATTTTAAAGAAAAGTAAGGGTCTTGCTTGGGCAGCATTTTAGAAACTAGATGCCCCAATATCACTCTCTCCACCAGAGTTAAGCTCTTCAATACAACTCACAATTTTCCTCATATTTTGTAGATTTCGGGGACCTTTTTACTGCCTTGGCCACGGGCCGCTGCTAAGGTCATCGAATCGGCCTGCACCTGCTATTTGAGAAGGCTTGTTACAATAGCTACTTTTATGGATAAATGTTACAAATTCTTATTCTTTACATGTTACAAGTAACCAAAGAATAAACTGGTTTTTTTTGTTGTTTATTTATCAGCTGTCTTTTGTGTGTTCTCTTCTCTCTTTCTTTTACATTACAGGGCCGCACATTCTCTACACTTCGAAGATCATGGACCAACGCTAGCTAAAGACGCAAACATTGAGGGCGCCGACACTTTTGATATCTTCGACCCAAGAAATCCAATGAATAAAAGGAGACGAGGAGAGGATAGTAAGAAAAAGTCAAGAGGAGACAGGAAAGGACGTAGATGAAAGGAGACAAAATGGGTTTAGTGTTGTTACAACAAAGTTGTTGAATTTTGACATTGTTTTTGTACAAAGCTGCAGAATTTTGATCCATATATTGTTTATGGTATTTGATACTTAGAGTTGCTTTAAGTGTTACGATATGGAAATGAATGGATGTGAAATGGGTTCAGTTTTACTATAACAGCAAATGTATTGACTTTAGGAATTGTTTTTTGCAATAAAATAAAGCTTCAGAATTTTGAACCCTATGGTGTAGGTGTTTGGTCTGGGAGGGGGGGGGGTTACTTAGTGCATAAGTGATTATGGGGATGTGCCGCAAACTTGGGTAGCAATAATCAGGCTCTCTGGTATGCCAGTGCGTCCTTTTTCTTTGCAAAATTTGGTATTTTGATGGGTATGTTTTTCAAAATTTTCTGAAATTTGTGCTTAAATGGTGCAAATTTTTCAAACAAAAATCAGCCTAAATTTGCGCCAAATTAGCACAAATTTTCGCAGTTAATTTCAATTTTTAAATAAATTTGACTCAAAATTTGAGCATTTGGTATATGGATGGGTCCCTTCATCTTGAAAATTGGTATGCATGTGTGATACTTCAGGTTCACATTTCCCAGCGGCACACCCCTACCAAAACCAAATTTGAGGACCCCCAGGTGTTTGGTGCTTAGAACTGCTCATAACTAAGGCTTACAGACCCGAAACTTTTCAGCTCTTTTTATTTCACTTTTCAACTGATTTCAGCTCTTTCTATTACACATTTCAACTCTTTTCTTGATTAATAAGCCAAATTTAAGCTCTTTGGTGCAGAATTTAACGGTTTTCAGCTCTTTTTTTGAAGATTCAGTTTCAGGTCTGGGCTTAAGTCACATATACAAAGAGATGTCTGGCATGCCACAGCAGACAAATCCACATAGAGGTTTTTTTCTAACCATATTTTGTTGCTCAGTAACTGATTTAAAGAAGCTCTACCGAATTCCATCAAACTCTCTGCACCCACTCAAAAGTCAACATTACAACTAAGCCAAGAACTTTTCAGCTGTAACTTCAAGGACCCCTTTTTCTGTGATTTTTTTTGTTCATGCATGTGTACACCAATATAGCTCTGTGCCCCCTCCCCTGGGAACAAATGTTGATTGGTCTTTTACATGTAGGGTAATGGACTCATGATCTCAGTTAATTGGGAAATATTTTTTGCTGTTTCCCTAATGAGCTGTCAATACAAGAGGGATGTAACTTTTCAGGAAATTTACTCAAAATATTTGAATTTTCAGGAAATTAAAACAAGTACAAAAGAATAGGAAACTGCTCTGTTTGAATGGCATTTTTACACATTTCATGAAATTTGATTGTTCATGTGTTACATCTCTGATACATGATACTGGTCACATGCTCAAAAAATCATAACTATAATCTGATTAATATTAAGAAGGTGTATGAATGCATAGTATGCATGCTAACATAACCCTAACCTGTCTCAGTCCAACAAGCAAAAATCAAGAAATTTGCGAAAGTCCAAATATGTCATAGATGGGGATATACATAGCCACGAAATGGCGGCCATAGCAGGCCATACTAAGAGAAGAGATCAACGTCGGCCCATGAGCCTCTGCGCCCGATTGGCAAACCCATTTTGCTTTAATTTTTTTCATCAAACTCTTCCTAAATAGCCCGTATATTTTGTTAAATAATATCATTTATCTAAATATAACAGAAATTAACAGAATTTCCCCAATTTGGTTTCCAATTTTGCGCCTTGCGCAATACACATTTCTATAAGTACTTTAGATTTCCCCGAAATTATCAGTCAGACGTGTTAGTGTAGTGGTAGAATTTTCGCTTGGCGTGCACGGATCTCGGGTTCGCTTCTTGCTTTGGCCCATTTGTCTTACATTTTTTTTCTTCATTTCTTTTCTTTTTATTTCAGTTACCGGTATATCCAATCATTTTCTTTGACTTTTCACTCTCTATGATACAATTCTTCTTTTTTTTCCATTCTTTCGTGTGTTTTTTTAGAGCTACTGATAAATTTGCTAATTTACGGTATTATTACACTTCGCGCGGTAGCAATACCCCGATAGCGAAAAATAGGTATCTTCGGATGATCCGTGTGTGTTTATTAGGAGTACACTTAGGAAACCTGTCATAAAATAATGTTAGGAACATTCATCTCCTTATGGGTATGTGTCACAAACCTTAAGTGTACTCCGATTACATCCACAGTGAGCTTCTGAAGTTGGCCAATTTTGACAAAAACGCAATGTATTTCAATGGAACAAATTAGCGATATTTGAGTTTCTGTATAAGAGATTGGAAATCCCTAAAAGGCTGTTGGGCCGACGTTGATCTCTTCTCTTGGCCATACTGTGTGGCTTGCCATAGGTGGAAATTTGATCAGGATGGAAAAGGTAAGGGGTTCGATTCTGAAGGTGAAATGGGAATTTTTTCTATGACATATTCGGACTTGGATAGTTTTTTAAGCATTTGGAAGTTAGGGTTAATATTGCATTTAAAAGGTCCACAGTCACACCTATGTGATATATGTATTGAACGAAAGCAACAATTACTACATCTAGTTGTAGTATAGTTTTAATATGTCCTGATAATATACAGTCAGAAATTTTCAAGAGCAAATACATTTCTCCAGGAAACCAACTGGTGTATTATTAGATAACATATTGTATTTTTGTACATTGTATCTCCAGGTGTAAGCTGAAATAACACAGATCAAAGAGATGTGTCTTTATGTTAATAATAATAATAGGTGAAACTACAGGTGTAACCGGACATTTTCATGGGGAGGGGGACAGTGGCGTGCCAAGGACTTTTTGAGTGGTGGGGCACAACCATCAGTTTCCCCCGAATGACCAGTGGCTGCGGAAGGTTCAAAATTTTGAGGGGGGCGGCTGGTCGGAGGGAAAATTATGTAACTCTGAAAATGCGCGGGAAATAATGTCAATTCAGCTAAAAATTGTTTAATCTTGAAATTTGCGCAAAACTTGCCAAATTTTGACTGAATATTGCTATAATACCTGAAAATTCGCGCAATTTTTTTTGCTTTTTCACATTTATATTATCATAAACTAAGGGAAATTCAAGGTCTCACTAGCGCACGGCAAGCTTTTCGATGATTTTCAAAACATTTAAAACTATTTTTCTTCTCTTTCCTTTCAATTATTTCTCTACTCACCTTTCTTTTCTATCTTTTTTGTGTCAAGATCCCCGTTTGGTAAGTCAGTCGGGGAAAAGGCTTCGGGGAATGGGCCTAGGGCCTTTTCCCCGACTGACTTACCAAACTTGGGGGGGGGGGCCCTTTTGGGCACGCCACTGGAGGGGAATGAGAGTAAGAATGTTTGGTAGGGGAGGAAAGAGGTGCATGCGCAGACCCAGGGGTACAGTACTCACGTTTGATTGAAGTGCCAACAATAAAAATATAAATTTTTGAGAAAAGGGGCACATATCCACATGCCAAGTCATGCTCAAATTTTGAGTTAATTTTATACAATTTTTTTACAAAAATTATAATTTTCTGCACTACTATACTGCTACAAATTTTGGAAGGTTTAGTGAAATAGACCCATTGAATTACCCAATTTTGCAAAGAAAAAGCCGGGACCATAGATTATCAGACAGCTTGATTTTGCTATCCATTTTGTTGACCCAGGGGTGTAACTGAACAAATACTAAATTGTAGTCCCAGACAAGATATATGGTTGGGAATTTAGGCAAAATATATGACAGAGGATGAAAAAAAGGGATGTATCTAGACACAAACAAACACAAAAGTGTTTAAACCCTACTGTATTGACCAGGACATAGGGTCAATTCGGGTAATTTCGAGCAGTCGGGTAACTTCAATCACTTGGAATCCTGAAATTCATGAATACTTCTGGACAATGAATTGTGCATATAACGATCAAAATTGAGGGCAGGCACAGTTTAAGGTGGGTAAGATCGCTATTGTCAACAAAGATCATGCCATAAACACACATGAGTGAATTTACCCTGCTGCAATATGCATGACTAATATGACTAGTGGCGGCATAGTGAACATACCCTATGGGTAGTGAAGATACCCGAAAAAAGTTGTAGGAAAAATTTGTCTTTTTCCAGCAAGTTAAATAGTTAATGTTTGATTTGAACCTATGACAAGCTTCCTCGATATACATGGCGTCCCTGAGCCATCAATTATATGTTATGCGTCCAATCATAATGAAGAAAATTTCATTTCAACAGCACGTCGTTTGAAAGTGAGTGAAGATACCCGAATTGACCCTACTTCTTATGAGTTATCAAAATGTTTGATGCAACAAGTCTTTGTTATTACATTAATTTCAATGCATTTTCTAATCAATAACGGATGCTTGGTGTTGTTAGCCATTACGTGCTTTGCATCACATAAAAGTGTGGTGTATTAATATTTCATCACCCATCCTCCGTATATGGGAAGCTGCAAAAGGGTAAATATTACAATCTAAGTACCGATAGGATGTGCGCCTGAAAAGGGCTGCCGCTAAATGAAGTGAAATTCTCACTAGCGCACGGCAAGCTTTTCGATGATTTATCATGAGCGGTTTGATCTAAATGAAAAATCGCTATACAAAAACCCAGTTATTATTATTATTATTATTATTATTATATTATTAGAAAATACATTGGAATTAGGCCATGTAACAAAAATAACCAGTTTATTGTCCAGACTTTTCCGAAAAGTTGGTGAGGGAGGCCCTTGTTATTTGTTATTTTTTCCAAGATGGTCGCCATGTCCAAGATGGCCACCATAACATATTTGAAGATGATTTTATGGTATTAAGTTATTAAACTGCAATGATTTTTAAAAAATAACAAATAACAAAAAATCAGTGCAGCGTCCAAAATCGGAGAGGGAGGGGACACAGGCTATAGTGGTTAAGTTGGAAAGAAAATAGAGTGATGTTCATTGCAATTGTTTTATTTTATAACAACTATGTATAGTTTTTGATACTAACATTGTCTGCTGAGAACGGGGAAATGATGTAATGAGACTTTATTCAGAAAGAAAACAGTGAGTATTATGTTCCAAAAGTTGGAATAAAACTTTGTTCAAAACAAAATTTGTCTCAAATTTCTTTATTTTTCAACAAGCGTAGCTCAACATTTGCAAAAAAGTGACTATTTGTTGATTGAATATCCCAATTTGAATGTGGTAATATAGCTTTGTTAATCTGAATTCTAAGAATGTGATTGTCTATCAATAAGGAGCTTGAAAGTCATCACTTTCATTTGTACTAAATCTGAAAATACATGTAAAGGTTGTATTTTGAATTATTTAGTTGACAGAAGTATGTGTCTTTTCTTTGAATTTCGTTTATCATTGACACTGTTGTGAAAAGGGTTATCATTTGCCTCTACCTTCTGCATACTTTGATGATTTTAGCCAAACTTGGATGACTGGGTCATAGAAGCAACGTGAGAACTAACTTAGTGAGGATCCACATTCGTTGATGAGATCAAGGTTCACGTCCAAGGTCAAAGCAAAGGTCAGGGAAGGTCAAGTTGTATGATAGTCTGAAAATGTCAAATTAGCCTCGAATTAGAAAAGTCCAATTGGAACCAAACTTAGTTTATGAATATAATACTGAAACCTTAATTTGTTGATTAGGTCAAAGGTCACATACAAAGGTCATATGAGGTCAAGTTGTGAAATATCGAACCAGGGAGATCTTGTGGTTGGGAGAGCCAGTATTTTAAAACACTTTCCCAGCCCGAAATGTGTCTCTATCTGCTTATTCAATATTTATCCGACACCTAATTACCCCAGTTTTCCCTATCTACAGTTGTTCCAAGTTCACGGCCTGTGTCTCCGCCCATATTATATTTCGCGAGATCACATTGATCCAATCAAGGCATGCCTATCTATTACATGGGTATTACCAGTCTGTGGTGTTTTTCTGATGCCATCAAGAATTTTAAAAAGGTGTTAAATAAACAGTAATATAACACCTTGCTACATACCACAAGGGATTCGTTGCAGATTTAGGGTTAATAATTTTCAAACAAGGCAGTACATGTACCTAATTTTCGATATTTTATATGGGTTAATTTATTATTTGGGGAAATAAGACGGAAGGATAGCGACAGAAAAAGGTATGGAATGACCAAAATGTCAGTTGCCCAAGATTGAGATAACATTTTGTTGTCGCCTGCTCCGCCGCGCATCAGATGGGAACCCATAATCTCATCTTTTTGATTGATACCGACGACGACCTACTTTTTGAGTGTTTTTGATAGCTTCGTTGCAACTGCCTTTCGTTTGTTCTTACTAAAAAGTCGACATATTCTATAAGTCATATTAGGCATTCTGTATGTCATCAGCAACCGTAGTCCGTAGGCCTACTTGAAAATGTGGCATAGTCCCTTGAAATAATTATTGAATTTAGTCGACAGTGCTTGACACCCAACTAAGTTACACAAATTACATGAAGGCTCTTAAACTGACAATGGGAAAGGACCAGTAATAAACTTGTTTGTTAACTTATTTTGAACTTGTTTGAATGTCAATTTTCATGGCCATACTTATTGGTTATGACCTAGTCGCAGGCGGGGGCGGCCGCGATCCTAGCGATTTAGAAGAAGCTACTAAATTTATTGACTAGGGATTTCAAAAACCCAAATTTGGGGAACATTTTACGTGTCTTTCTATCGGCGCATTGATATTGAAAAAATTTCAAAACTCATATTTTTACCTTTCTTCAAATAATAACAAAAGTGCTCCTATAGTGATACAATTTATTGTATTATTCCAAAACCGCTGGGGTTCACGCGTGAACCCCATTAGTAGCAAAGTAATTTGAAGTTTATTTCGATGCACTACTTTAACATAATGAGAATTACACGAGCGACACCGCGGAGGTATCTTGATCAATTATGGACGGTAGAGAGGCATGGCCATCGCCGTCTGCTAGTCGTTTAATTTTCGTATGTCAGTGTGTAGACGGGAAGATGTAATATTCATTTATCAATATTGAAGGAAAATGTTTCAGTTCCAAAACCCCTTAAATTGTGTTAATTGGTGTGCGAACGCCAGACGGCACGCGACGTGCTGGAAATATTGAACTTGTTCACAAGTTGAATAACATCCGGGATGTCACACTTAATGTGTTACTTGCCAATCTGTTTATGATTTGAGTAAACCATAAATGTCTTCTTGTTTTACAAGTGAAATTATCAACTGTCAAGTTCGGTGAAATGAGGTCAGGAACATGAGCAGTGGACAGATAATGACTAAACTAAACTAAGCTATCACTTCATGTCATTTACAGAAATCTGAGGTACCGAAATGAAGCCCGTATGTCATTCAGAAAAGCATCCTCACTAGTTTTACACAGCAGTTGGACTCGTACTATTGAGATTGATGGATCGAGCCCCGGGCCCCGGTCCTTGTTTCCTTGGGCCTATACTTTAAACAGAGCAACAGCAGGCCAATGCACGAAAGGCACATTTAATAAAAATAGCCTATGTGGTGAAGAGGCCGTGATGACCTTTATTCGTTAGCCGTTGAGACGAATTCGGCACTGCAATTTCGTATCGTCATAGGCTATATAATTATATAAGCCCCCGTGGAAATTTATCATAAGTACAAATTTAGCGTCCAACTGGCCAAGTAAAATTAAAGAAATAAAAAATTATGACACCTTTAACATTGGGGAAATCTACACGGAGCGCAGATCCAGATGCATGCGCATCTCCGCGATCCAGATCTGAGATTCGCATCTTCATAGACCGCTTACACGTATACGTTTGTACGCAGATCCGGATCTGACGCCCGTGTGGCCACTTTCTTCTGAAAAGCGGCTTGCGGAGATGCGCATTCATCTGGATTTGCACTCCCGTGTGGATTGCCCCTCTGTCACCGACTGGCGTGAAAAGCCAGTTAAATGAATCTAAAGGTCGGGAAATTTATAACCATTTCGGGAACCATTTACTTTACAAATTATAGACCTATACATCGTGGTGCATTAAAGTATTTGGCTGTAAAATTTATTGAAAATATCCGTGAAATTGCCCACTTCGTCATTTCTCTAGATCTCTGTTGATAACAAATGGGTCGTACAATCATGAGGCTATTTTAAGTTTTACCCGACCAAAATGACTCAAGAAAAAGTTACCGTCCTAAATATGTCACGGGATTTCGTAGTTAATACATCACTCAACGGTAGCCTAAAATGCTTCGACAATATCCCACGAGGTAGATATACCACATGATATGACGTCATTACTAAATATGAATGAGATGTTAATTAAGATGAATTTGATAAACTTCAAAAAATGTAGCATACTATACATGTATGCGGGGAGTAACAAAATATTCTTATTATTTAGCAAATTCTTCTGGAATTAACTCTTTAAAAAACTAATACAAAAACTATACAAAACACCCTCTTTCAGTAATTTATTAGGCCTATACCACTTTTTCAGGCAAATATGTACGCAAAGTTATAAGCAGTATGATACTCTTTAATTAATATTAAAAATTATTCGCTACATGTTTTATTACAAATCGTATAGGATCAACGTAATGGCCCTACTTTTAATGAATTTGATGAACTTAAACTTCAAAGAAAAGTGATAATACATGTTTCTATAATATGATACAGGATCACATAAGATATAGGCAGATACATAAACTTAAAAGTTTATGTGACTCCCCATCGAAAATGAACGGCAAAGTCGACGAACGTCATTTTGCGCGGGTACAGATGAACTTGCATGAAAAGTTCAGTGTATGGCGCTTAGGGTTACACCGATTTATCGGTAACCGATATTTGCGTTATCGGTTCTGAATCGGTATCAGTAAAAACACCAAATTACTGATAATATCAACCGATAATTAGCTAATTAGTTAATTTAAGCCAATTATGCAGAAAAAACAGAGAAAAACGCAAATTTGTTGGAAACAAAATAGAATACAACGTACAATTACAAAATATAGATTTTATAATGTAAAAACTCTTTTTTACTGCAAGCATTTACACCATTACAAACAGGATTTCTATTAACTGTTCATAAAATCATTGTTTTAAGTGAAATGCATTGATGTGTTAGTGCATGGTTCCTTTTCAAATCCGTTCACATCGTGGAACAATTAATCGGTATCGGCCGATACTTTCATCATATAATCGGTAATCGGTATCGGTTAAAAAAGGCTTATCGTCAGTTGCATCACCAAATTGGCGCATATTGATTGTTATGCAGATTCACACTGTTTGTGCCTAATTCAAAAAGCTTCAAAACACTTGCAAAGTTTCAGTTAAAAAAACGAGCGCTGATATGAAATCAATTTACATTTTTAAAGACCATCAAACAGAAAAGTATAATAGTTACTGATATTTTGAACGCGTTTGTTGTAGTTTCACCGTCCCTCATTGATAAACTTTGACGGGGTATATCTTGAGTTGTGAATGCCAAGTGAAGTTAATCAGTTTGTCTGCATTTACGGCTCGTTTGAAATGGACAGTCACAAATATTAATTCGCCAGCTAAGGAATATCCATCGCATCATTTACGGCTCGTTTGAAATGGACAGTCACAAATATTAATTCGCCAGCTATAAAGGAATATCAATCGCATTGCACTGACAGAAAATAGTGCAGTGAACAAGACGAGTTGATGAAATCATCCAATTTTGCTCAGTGTATAAGTATGACGTATTTCATTCCAAAACCTTTCTTCCTTTATACCCACATAGTCTTCCTTGACAACCGTGCCCAGGGGCGCGAAAATCAAGCCGGAAGCCTTGGTTGTGCGTAGCAACGTTCAAATTTGGATCTTAATTTTTTGATTGGAATCTTTCTTTGGAATAGAACGAGTAACAAATAAAGCCACTCACCCCGCGGTTAGGTGGTTATCAAGTTATATTAATTTAATTAATAAGAGGCTTTTTCAAGTTTCCCTATTTTAAAGACATATAGAGCCTATAGCGAATAAATTATGAAAAACATAAGAAAATATTTTCTGGCTTGAAGACAAGTCTTGACATCAAAATATGAACTAATGAATGGTCTTCGCGCGGACACCGTTCGGTCATAGGCCAATGTCTTGCGGTCTCTGATCGGTTTTCGGTTGCAACTCAACCTGGTATGACGCTGTAAACACACCGTTAACCTCGCCGCAAGGTTGTGTGACTAGTGTATCAGTCTGATCAGATCTAAGTACACCACTTTACGAAAGTATGCAGTGGTGTAGCCAGAGGGGGCAAGGGCCAGCCC